>BQNB010021838.1:0-63734 GCA_026074375.1 Tanacetum coccineum | reverse complement strand
TAATATAAAGAAAATGACAATTTTTATAAAAACTTAAAACTTGAGCTTCATTAAAAAGATTACAAATGCTTAAATGAAAAAAAAAATTACAACTAAAATTAAAACTACTCCTACATAACATACATCTTGTTTCTTCTGTCTTCTTTCTTTTATATGCTGTCAATGTGTGCTTGTTATGTTTCTTTCGTGAGAGTCTTCAAGAGCTTATCTTGGCCCTTCAATATTTCTTGTCCACCAAGCCAATTGATCCTAGCCTTCAAATTTTTGTCTCGACCCTTTAACGAATGTAAGCATTAGGGATTGCCAGCGTGGTTTTATGGTTTTGTGAGGTGGGGTAAGGGTGAGGTTGAGAGGGGGTGTGATATATGTTTGTCTCCTGTTGCAGGGTAAACACGTGAAGGAAAGTGACAGGGATGTACAGGGTTTTGTGGGTTTTGGCGGAAAGGAGATATAAAAGGGGCAGGGGTGTGGGTTTTGTGGATTGGCAATTTGAGTCCTTGAAGTTGTTATATGTGTTTGCAATGTTAGTCCTTGTTCTTGGCATCATAGGTCCCTGGAGTTAGGTAAAAGTTTGCACCGTTAGTCCTCAAGGACTAACAATGTTAGTCCTTTAAGGACTAACAGTGCAAAGGGTTAAATAGTTAAGGGGTACAAAGGTTAAAGGGGTTTTATTGTTTGGGCCGGGGGGTATATTTAGGCCAGCGGTTTTTTTTTATAAAATGAGGAATGGGCTTTTATATTTATGGGCTTTCATGGGTTATAAAGGTAAGTGGGCTGACCCGGGCCCACTAGGTGGGTACGGGTGGGCCCACTTTTAACAGTTTATGTTTTCAGGATCGGTTTTACGCGCTCTTTCTAAAGCTGTATCCCGGGGTTGATTTTGACTTCGTCTTGACTTCATTAAATGCATAAACGTTGTCTAGTCGATCCAGAAATTTCCGTTTTAGCTCCGTTTTCAATCCTTTTGAACCCTTGGCCTCAGTTTTTCGCGCTCTTTCCAAATCCGTGCTCAGTTTTCTCCGGTTTAGCTTTGTTTTTGTCCTTTATTGAATATCCGGTACCTGCATAGTACAAACACAAAAACAAGCATATTTATGGTATTTTATGTGTGTTTTTGGTCATTTAGGGTCGATTTATTAGGTAAAAGGTATGTGTAATTACACACATACCAGTTTTCCTTAAACACAGAGTACCTTACCTTCTTCTACAGGTATTCTAACTATCTTCTCATGACACACGATCACAGCCTTTTGGTTTGACAACCAATCCATTCCTACTATCACATCAAAACTTCCTTGTCTTAATGGTATCAAGTCTATAGGGAATATAAAATCTCCTAGCTCTAGTCTACAGCCACGGAAAATTCTATCAACTTCTTTCTTCTTACCATTAGCTTCCTCTATCACATACCCATGATATTACATTTCCCACAATACTATATACGTACAAGCATAATCAACCAATATGTGTCAACACCAATTACATGTAATCATACTTGCAAGTCCATTTATGTTGTGGCGCATGTATAATATGTTGTACACCATAATTATAGATGCCCCCTTTCACGCGTGTACTCGCTCCTATGAAAACACATCTTGAAATCATCACATCATGCAACACATAACACATTTAATAAGGCACACAACACACAAGATAAATCCTAAAACCACTTCTCATTAATAATAATCATAATCGAAAATAACATTTCCTAACATGGTTTAAACGATAGAAAGAAACACTAAACATCCTAAATCAAATCGATTGCACGAGTAGTCGGGTCGAGGTCGAACTCAGCTCCCACCAATACTAGTCGTAGACTCAAGGTCGGAATCGTTAGCATCATCAATCAACCAACCATTCATATTGCCTTCTTGTGGTGGTAATGGGTAAGGTGCAAACTTGTTCCTTTGGTCTTCCATTTGGAGTTGTGGATGATCCACAAATCCATATTTGTTGTAAGGAGGGTGCTCACTCAGCTCTTCTTCTTCTTCATCCGAGATGTGGTATTCTTGGAACCTAGAAATATTCCCTTCCTTGTTGATCCTTCTTCTCCGAATCACTCCAATCGTTTGGTCACCTACTTTCTTCATAGTCATACTCTCTTCCACTTTACACGGATATAAGTCGATGGGTATACGGTACTTACGGTTTGTACGCCATATCTTACAGCCAGAAATTGGGTCGATATAACGCTTAATATTCCAGTGAATCGCGGATCCTCAACGAAACTTATGCTTTGAGGAACATAACTCTATAAATAAGGAAGAGTATATTCCATCAGATACTTGCGACAAGAAAATAAAATACTGAGCATAATTTGTAAAATAAATATATAAATATATATATATATATATATATATATATATATATATATATATATATATATATATTCTTACTACGAAAATAGTAAATGAATAGGCAATTGGAACTTCAAAAAATATATTATACATACGTACACACAAGCACATAGTTCCTAAATGCATTTATATAAAGGTTCCTAGTTATAGTCTAGGCCAATCCTCCTAGTTTCAGAATCTTCAAAGAAAGATTTGGAAGATTTATTTCAAAATTTTTATGATGAGTATTTTGATGCTTCAAAAATAATGAAATCTCCTACAACAAATGTTGAAACTTCAAACGACGAAATTCCTTTGCAAGAAGGAGAAGTTTTTCATGAGGTTTCTGATTTATTTCAAGAGGAATCTTATTCATCTTCATTGAATGATGACGTTCAACAAAGTTCAGAAGAAGTAATGGTTCCTCCAACAAATACTCAATCGATTTTAAATGAAAGTGTTTCTAATGTGAATGAAGCAAGTACATCACACAATGTGTTTAATGAACGATTGGAAGATGCTTATTTTGATGCAAGTACGACGTTCCATGATCCTTACATTGTTTATACATTCTATCAACCTTACCCACATGAGAAAAAGTAGACTAAGGATCATCCATTTCATAAAATAATTGGTGATCCAAAGTTGAGTGTTCGTACAAGAGGACAACTAGCAAATTCATGCTTGTTTGCATGTTTGCTAAGTAGTATTAAGCCTGCTAACGTGGCTGAAGCTTTGAAAGATGCTGATTAGGTCAGTGCAATGCAAAATGAGCTTGATCAATTTGCAAGATTGAAAGTTTGGAGATTAGTTCCTTAAACCGAAGGCAAGACTATCATCAAAACCAAATGGATCTTCAAGAATAAGAAAGATGAAAGAAGTTTGGTTATTTGAAACAAAGCAAGGCTTATAGCTGTAGGATACTGTCAACAAGAAGGCATTGATTATGATGAGACGTTTATCCAGTTGCTTGAATTGAGGCTATACGCTTATTTCTTGCATATGCTGCTCATAAGGATTTCACGGTCTTTCAAATGGATGTAAAGATAGCGTTTCTCAATGGAATTCTTAAAGAGGAAGTGTATGTTGGTCAACCTCTAGGTTTTGTCAGCAAACAATATCCAAATCATGTGTATGCTCTCGACAAAGCTCTGTATGGTTTGAAACAAGCTCCTCGAGCATGGTACGACGTTCTTTCAAAATTCTTGATTGACAGCGGTTTCCAAAAAGGTTCAATTGATCCTACTCTTTTCATTAAAATTAAAGGTAAACATATGATGCTAATTCAAATATATGCTGATGCATTATATTTGGCTCAACGAATCCAAAATATTGCACGAAATTTTCAGATTTTATGGTAAAACGTTTTGGAATGAGTATGATGGGAGAAATGAAATTCTTTCTCGGGCTTCAAGTAAATCAATTTTCAAATAGGATTTTAATAAATCAATCCAAATACATTCTTGATATTTTGAAAAGATTTAGAATGGAAAATTGTGATACTGTTCCCACTCCTATGGTTGAACAAGCTAAACTCAAACTTGATTTAGATGGAAAACCAGTTGATCATACTGATTATCATAGCATCATTGGATCGTTGATGTATCTTACTTCAAGTAGGCCAGATATAATGTTTGCAACATGTATGTGTGTTAGATATCAGGCAAATCTAAATGAACATCATGTGTCAGCCATTAAAAGGATCTTTTGATATCTCAAAGGGACTATTAATTTAGGCCTTTGGTATCTAAAAGATTCTGGCTTTGATCTAACTGCCTATTCAGACGCAGACCATGTCGGATGTCACTTAGATCGAAAAAGTACATTTGGGAATGTTTAATTTTTAGGTGACAAGTTGGTGTGTTGGTCGTCAAAGAAGCAAAATTGCGTGTCTATTTTTATAGCAGAATCTGAATATGTTGATGTTTCTGGCTGCTGTGCTCAAGTATTGTGGATGCGTCCTCAATTGATTGACTATGGCTTCTTCTACGACAAAGTACCGATTTACTGGAATTCTCAAAGTGCGATTGCAATCTCGTGCAATCCGGTACAACACACTCGAACAAAACACATTGATGTGAGGTATCATTTTATCAAGGATCATGTTGAAAAATGAACAATAGAGTTATATTTCGTTGGTACTGAATATTAACTTGCGGATTTATTCACCAAATCTCTGCCTGAAGCTCGATTTAAATTTTTAGTCGAGAAGTTGGGTATGATGAGTCGTGAAACATAAATTCTTTACCGCGAAATTTTTTTGTTAATAAATTTTAGAAAATACAAAAAGATTTTCTTTTATAAAATTTTAGAAAATACAAAAAGATTTTCTTTTATAAAAAATATATATACAAAAAAAAGATCTTCTTTTATATAAAAAAAATAAAAAAATTATTTGATATAAAATTTGACAAAAAAAAAGTTCAAAAAGATTTTCTTTTATAAATTTTAGAAAAGACAAAAAGATTTTTGTTTATTCAAAATTTTATAGAAAATACAAAAAGATTTGTGGTTTCTATAATGGCTTTCATACATATTTAGTATGAAACCCGAGCTTCATTTGATGGCTTGTGTACATTTCAGTACATAACACGTGCTTTAAAGAAAAGAAAGTATACGCATAAGTGCATTTATCTTTGAAAAAGAAGAGAAGTCTTCTTTGACTTGAGTCATTGATAAATATTTTTCAAAATCTTTATGTGGTACTTAAAAGATAAACTCAAGTTGTCTAAAAGTCAATGATCTCAAGATGATGATTTGCAATCGATTCGGATTTTAAAAATGTGGTACTTTAAAGATAAAATCAATTTTAAAAGGTCTTCAAATCGATGTAATTTTTGTAAAAAGTGTCTAAAGAAATAAAGGACTCAGAAGTGCAAAGAGGATCTCCCTCATAAAGGTTTTATCGAAGCTATGGTATTTTTCGAGGGGGAGTGTCCGTATGTTTTTGTCAAAAAAGTTTTCAGAAAGTTAACGAAATGGTAAATTGTTTATATTTCATCTTAACATATCCGTATTTTTGCGTTTTTAGCTTTATGTTAAAAATGTTTCTCGGCATATGTTAAGGGGGAGTGTCTTTACAATGATTAAAAACTTTCAACGATCAAAATTTTCTTCTTCATATGATGTTAGTGAGTATGATGAAAAATAGAAAGAGAGTTTTGTAAGGAAAAATAGAAAGAGAGATTTGAGAAATCGTATACTTGAAAAAATGAAAGTATATGTGATGCAGGGGCATTAGATCGCAATATCAACATGTCTGCATATCTCAACTTTTAGTCAAAGTCAAAATATTTACTTTCTTTTTTTATTTATGTTTCTTGTTTGACAATAAACTTTTGTTAAGAAAGTATCAATTTCTAATCAATTATAAATTTAGGAAAAACAAAGTCAATTCAATCTTTATTTAGATTAATTATAGTTTTCCTATAAATAGTTGGTCTTTTTCTTTGTATGGATATGGTTTTGAGTTTTGGTAATAATAAAAGCTTTTGCTTTGATCGAGTTCTATCGATCAAATTGTTCTTTTAATTTATATGTTGTTCGGTCGTTAACGATCCGCATCATTTGGTATCAGCGCTATGGTACTAATGGTCGAACGGAATCGTGGAGAGCATCTAATTCATAGATTCGTGGTATGTGCTTAATTACACATATATTTTACCTTTAAAAACGAGCTAAAATAACCAAAAACGGACTTAAAATGCCAAATATATGCTTGTTTTGCTAATTGTATTGTGCAGGAACGGATAACCAAGAAAAGGACGAAAAACAAAGCCAAAAACGAACAATACCGGACTCGGAATGGAAAAGACTGTGAATAAGAACAAGCCAAATCAATAGCCGGAAAAGTCTATCAGTCAAACGTCAACAGATAACGGCAACTGGTCAAAGTCCAAGTCAACCCCGAGGCAAAGTCAAGAATATTTAAGTTCAGGACTGAAATTGATCAATCCCTAAACTTATATATAAGAAGAAAAGAGAAAATATGAAGACAAGGGCTGTTTTTTGCAATATCTTACTATAAGTGACAAGTGTGGGGGCAAAACTGCCAACCCCCTAACTGGTACACACACAAGACGAAGTGTGCAAGAGTTATATAACTCTTGGGGACTTGTTTTGCCAAGTCCCCAAAGTTATATAACCATAAGGACGACGGGTGGTATGAACTAAAAACCATGGAGGGCCATTTTTGCCAAAGTCCACTCCAACTTTCACTCTGTACAACCAATATACATCTTTTCCCGCCCATTCTTTCCCTCCCAAAACAAATCACGGGTCTCGCCCATCTCTTTTTACCCTGCAAAAAACCAATTCCCCAGGGTATTCATATCCCCCTCCTCCCAACACCTTCCCAGTTCAAAGGTGCCATGTTTGCTATCCTAACACCTCCAAGACCTTGTTCGACGGCTCAAGAAACGATTTTTGATGATAAATTGGAGGCTAAGATTGTGTTTGATTTCCCCCTCTCACACATCTAACACTAGAATTCACTATAAAAGTTGTAGGAAGACAGAAGAAAAAGGCACAAGTTTTAAATTTCAGTTTGTAGTTTTTTTGTAATATTAAGCATTTTACTTTCAAGTTTTTTTAAATAGCTTTAAGCTCTTGTATGCTGTTACTTTCCTCTTGTATTTCATCACTTTAGCAATAACAATTAGTTTACCAAGTACTGTGTTCTCTTATTTCAATTGAAGAACTGATTTTTTCATCAAAAAGCTCTAAATAAGCTCTTTTGAGCTTTTTTTGTCATTAAGTCTCAATTTCAGTTTTAAACCTTTGTATAAGTTTTTTCATAACTGTTTTTAGCTTATTTAGTTTAAAGTTTTCATTTGAATTAAATTAGCTCATTTTGGAAGTTCAAGGAGTAATAAGCTTTTTACAGCTTATTGAGTTTTAAGCTGAGGTCCTAGAGCTAGGGAGCAATTAGGTCTTGTGTTCTTAAGCCACTCACCTAAGATAGATGAGGCTTGAGTCGAGGGATACCTTTAAAAGGTGTGATTTCCTATTTTGAATTTTTGCTTTAATTTTAGCTTAATCTTTAGCTTATGCCTTGTATTCTTTATGTGCTTAAAACTTGTTCATTTTAGGCCTAGAGGTTTTTTTTCTGTTTTTTTAGCTTAGATATGAAAATGCTTTAAGTTTTTGTAGTTTTAAATCCTTTTAGAAATCAATTTTTTCTAATTCTGGTCATATTAGTAGTAATAAGCTAGGCTGAGATACTAGCTTATTTTTATTAATAAGCTAGGATTGTTAGTTTTATATATAGTTTAAAACTGGTCAATAATAAGTAGAAGTAGTTAAATGGTTTTCAAAAGTTATAGCATTAAAATGGATTTTTAAACCCACTTTGGATTTGACAAGTTTTTTAAATAAATGGGTGTTTGGCAACTAAGGCCTAAAACGGGTCAAAATGGCTTTGCATGGGTTTTAAGGTATTGGGTTAGATTAGGCTTAAGTTATTAAGCCACTTTAAGCTGGTTTTATAAAAGTTTTTTTAGTTTCAAAATGCTTTCAAGTTTTTATGAACCATTGTGTGAAACTGTTAGATTTTTTAAGACATCACATGTGCATATTTGGGATAATGCACTTTGGGTGTGTGAGTTTAAGTGTCACAAATGAGTGCATCTTTGTGTTTATTTCAAGCTGTTTAGACCTCTTGTCTTATGACTTTTAAGTCACAATTGTCCAAGTGTTTTCTTTAGATTGCCACAGTTTTAACAAGCCCCAACCACCTTTTCACTATCATACAATAAGCATAGTAGAACTGGTTTTTAAAAGCTTGAAAATTGGTGGCACAAGCCCTTAGCTTAGCACTCAATCTGTTTGAGGCTTTCTTTGTGTTGTAGAGTTATTTGAAAGCTTAAATAAGCTGTCAAAATAAGCCCTCGAGATTTGCCTTATAGCTCCCCTGGTATGCAAGGGGGAACTTTAGGGCCATCTTTCTCAGCCAATAAGCACACTTAAGCCCAACTTTTTGGCTTATTTTAAGAGTCTATAAGCTCTTAAATAAGCCCTCAAAGTTTCAGGCCTTAGGAAGCTTATTTGGTTGCTTATTTTTAAGCCCAATCTTGCTTCTTGGCTGTTTTTAGTTTAACTTAGGCATAGGGATTGCTTAATTTTTGATTTTAGCTTATTCAGCTTATTCCATAAGCTCAAATTGTTTCCCAAGAGCTTTTTAGGTTAGGTTAGATATTTAGTTTGCTTATTTTCCTTTTTTTTAGCTTATTTGTCCAAGTCTTAAGCACTTTAGCCTTTTAAGCTCACTTTAAGCTTTTCTGTCAAAATAAGCTTTCCACAGCTTATCTAGCTTAGCTTTTCCTTTTCTTTTTAGCTCATTTAGGTTAGTTTAGATCCCTTAGCTTATTTTAGTTCTTATTCCTAGCTTATTTCGACCCTAAGTCCAAAAGGACTAGCTTTTTTCTAGCTTTCTAAGTCTTTTATGCATTTCTTGTCAAGTTTAGAGCTTTATTGTAGCCTATTCTTTGCTTTTCATAAAAAGCTCTAGAAGACAAAGTTGTTAAGCCCCACGAGCTTAACAACTTTGCTTCTTTGGTTTTTATAAAAAAAACGGGGGAAGACAAGAAGTCCGGGTGAGCAAGACTCGAACCGAGACTCTCGATTACATTCCCCCATTTTCCATACACACCTACACTGCGCCCTTGGGTCTTTTTCGTGTATAGATCAAGGGCCAGTGGTACTTTAGTCACTTTGTGAACCTTTATAAGCTAATAAGTGTTTGCCTTATGTATGCGCCTTGATTTGTTAAGCAACCTTGTGTTTTTTCATTTTTCGTAGGAACTTTATAGTATGAAGGATTGTAGAAATTTTTCAGGAAAGTTTAGTATTTTTTATAATTTAATTTAGTTAAAAGTTTATTTAATTCATAATAAATATAAAAATTATCAAAAAAATATTTTGCTTTTTTAGAAAATTTTCTTTTATCATCTAGTTTGTAGGAAAAATATAAAATTTTTCGTAGGGTCATTTTTATAACTTTTCATCTTTTAAAGAACGGGTCCGGGTACGGGATTTTGTTTTGACTCGTTTTTGGGTCAAACGAACTCCGTTTTCGGTCTAGTCTTTTTCATTCTTCGTTATTTGATCCCTAGAGTAGTTTAGAAGCAAAAATTTCTTCGTAGGGTTATTTTTAAAGTTTTTAGGTTTTCCCCCTTTTGTTCGGGATTCGGGCTCTCGTTTTCTAGTTTAATTTCATAATTTCTAGGTTTTTCTTAAACGTTTTTATTCGTTATTGTTTAATTTGACTTTTTCAACTTCCCAAACTCATTCCTTCCTTCAAACTCAAATCTTCGATCGTATCGATTTACCATTCCAGCCTCGTTGGGGATAAACGACCCGGGAAAGCTCTATACTACTTCTCGGTATCATTGATTGCTGGTTTTTACACTTAGATATATATTTTATATTTTAATATATATTATATATATATTTAGTGTAAACTCAGCCAGTCAATTCGCCAGACGAGGCAACGAACCAGATCTACATGACGTGAAGATTACAAGCCTCAAGCAATGGATTCAAGAACTCGAGTTCCCGCAATTACAGCAGGACTCGCCGGCAGAAGAGGCAAAAATTGAGTCTAATGTCTGGGACGATGGGTCAGAGGACGTCAATCCTTTTGGCGGAGGAAATCCTGGGTTTCATGATGACCACTTTGATAACCCTTTGTTGACAAAGGAAACCGAACCAGAACCTATTATCTGGGATATAAGAGATGAGAAAGAGGAGTATCCTTTTGTTAATAAATATCCAACTTTTCAAGAATAATCTATCGTGTTAGTGGAAGAGGAATCGTGTCCTGTTTATGACAATGATAATGAAGAAGAAGAATCGATGCCGGTTTATGATACTGATATTTAAGATGTCATTGAGGAGGAAGAAGGATTTGTTGGGAAAGGAGGATTTGGTGGAGAAGAAGACAACATAGAAGACGTTGTAGTTGTGGCTAATGATCTTTGTTCTTCAATGATCCAAACTATTTTAAGTGTTGATTTTGAGGAAGACATCAATACAAAATCACACGAGTTGATGTCGTTTGGAAAAAGTATTATTATCAAGGTTAGCCAAAGTTCATTCAAATTTCTGATTTGTAAAAAATATCAAGAATGGTATTTGAAAGCTCCACCCATGGTCGATAAATTGGGTTTTAAGACGATCAAGGTTCGAGGTCGAGTCGTTATAAAGAAAGGGAATTTGATGCAGGGGATACAAATTTGGATGCTACGAGTACAAGGGACGAGTGAGGCAAACTCGAGGACGAGTTTTTTCAAGTGGGGGAGGATGATGCAGATTAGTCAAAGTCAAAATATTTACTTTCTTTTTTTATTTATGTTTCTTGTTTGACAATAAACTTTGGTTAGGAAAGTATCAATTTCTAATCAATTATAAATTTAGGAAAAGGAAAGTCAATTCAATCTTTATTTAGATTGATTCTAGTTTTCCTATAAATAGTGGGTCTTTTTCTTTGTATGGATATGGTTTTGAGTTTTGATAATAATAAAAGCTTTTGCTTTGATCAAGTTCTATCGATCCAATTGTTCTTTTAATTCGTATGTTGTTCGGCCGTTAACGATCCACATCAATATGTCATGTGTTTCAAAAGCAAGAACAACACATGAAAAGAAAAAGAGAAAAGTATGCAAGCAAAGAAATGCCACCGCATACAAAAACTGACAGAGTGAGTGTTCTACCTTTTCTTGCTACTATCAAAATCTCATGATATGATTTCAGATTTTCATCATGTTTTTCACGGACATTCTTTCTAACGGAATTATCTTAGTGTATGTTGATTAAGTTGCACGGTGTGATTTAGTTACTCTCAAAATACTCTTATGATCTTCCAGAACCAGAATTGATCTACCCCGGAGTCTTCCTTCCAATTTAGGAAAGTTAGGTCTAGGTGATGGAGTTTGAGGTGTAAATAAACATGTGTTGTATGCCAAATGGACTTAAGTGATAAAGCTTTAAATGAAAAAGAATGAACGAAAATGATAAAGTTGTCAAAAGTGACAAGAATATGATGAAGAAGATTTGAATGATAAGCAAAAACAAATGTTGGAGTTGAAAAGTGAGAGGCTTATACGAAAAGATAAAGGGTGTTTCTCCTACACTAGGATAGAAACCGGGTCAACTCATATGCTATCGGATTTCATTCGTTGATTTCTGGTATTGAAGTAGACATCATGAACCCAGTGATGCAAATGCACAACCCCTCCTAGCCACTCAAGTACTTCTCAAAAAGTATTTGTTTCATTCTCACGGAGATTAATCGCATAATCTATCGACTTCTCATTCCGAGAATGTTGGCATTGAATAAAGGACATTCTGCTCCAGTCCTTGCTTACTAAAAGTGCACAAGAGTCTAGATCCAATTTGATATTCAATGTAATATATTTAGGATACAAAAGTACATTTGTATTAAACATCATTGATACAAAAGGTACAATGATATATGTCTTCGTGACATTGCATATCTTTGTGACATTGCCGAAACATTCTGGAGTGATACTATCAAATATTATTCACAATGATTGAATGGAAATCCTACCAGTGCTAACATCATGCCAACGCTGAACGTAGGTCACTCATTTGAAAATGATTGCTTAATGATTCAAATAAGTGTTAACTAGTAATCTATGTGCTCTAGAGATTATGTGTTTCCTATGGTGACACAACACTAAGTTCACAAGATCAATGCTTATTTGGATTTCATGATCATATTTCCGCATCCTTATCATCGAGATATTGATTTGATCATAGTTTTTAAATATTTCATCAGGACTTTTCAATGCATGATTTTGTGATGTATGAACTTCATGGTTAATGTAGAAGATGGTTCTTACTCTAATAATTTTCCATGTCATCTTTTACAACATACAACAACAACATTTCTATCTTTCACAAGCATGACTACTTCAACGATTATTATAACATCAAAAGTTACCTTTCAACATTCACGGGAATGATAGCAATCAAGTTTGTTGGTTTGAGGAAGCTTAAGGTTATTTTGGGGGAGTATGTTTGTTTATAAAGGAGATAATGTTTGATTCTTAGAGAGGAAATAAATGATTTCGATTTCAATTTCATGGACTTCAAAAGAATATTCTTCACCCGGAGCTTATTTTGGAAGCTTATATGATCATGATGCTCCGATGGATCATAATCATCATGAGGGGGAGAAAATATAAGCTTAGTATTAGCCAAATATGAGAGAGGTAAAGATATAAGTATATTTGGTGAGAAAATGTAAGTCAATTCAAGTATATGAAAAGGGAGAAGATATGTAACACCCGCCTCAAGGGGCATCGGATTGCGCAGCGGAAATAAGCAATTTGGTGTTACTAAATAGCATCCTTCACCACGATAATAGAAAACGACTCAAATAAGACGTTTTACCAAACATGTGTTCCATAATTATTCAGAGTTAAAAGTGCGTTAGGTCCCACAGAATCGTAACCACCGTCTAGTACAAACATTGAAAAACAAATTGTTTTCGAATAAAAGACATTGTTTTTAAACACTACATAAGATATTGTTTTTGAAAGACCGGAACACACAAGAAGTCTTTCCATAAAATCCATCACCACACGCACAACACCGCCACGCCATCGTTGCCTTCAGCCTTGGTTACCTGGGATAAAACATGTTTAAAACGTCAACAACAAAGTTGAGTGAAATTCATAGAGTTTAAATAAACCAATAAGTAAAACCTTTGAACACATTATTAGTTCTCGGGAAAACAAAGCAACAAATGCAATGTATAGCAACTTCTTTTCTTTCACGCAATAAGCTCATGACACCGAACGTTAACAGAACATATGGCATTTCATATGTTAAAGTGCCCCAAAACAAGGTATTATTATCATAAACCCACTAAATTATAATTACTATTACTGTCAGTTTGACAGGGTTTGTTCACCAACGGATTCAGACACCCGGAAGGGTTGTCAAACCCATAGATCGATTTAATGGCATTAGCATTCACCAATCAACAAGGCAATTAAACGGTTCATGAATTAGGGACTTCGTCAATAGCAAACTTATGCAAACAATTTCTTAATCGGGTCCAGCATACCATAAAATCATATGTGTTCGATTTATAAAACAAACATGTATCCCCCTCGCGGGTTTAAAACATTTTAAAATAGTTCAAAAGCGAGGCTATGAACTCACCTTAAGCAAATGATCCAATCAATCAACTTCGACAATTGCAATAAAATTCACGTCTCAACCGCGACCTTCTATTTACATATATAGCGGCTCCACTCCGTGTCTATAAAGTAATAATATATCATATATTGCATACTTGCATATATATATATATATATATATATATATATATATATATATATATATATATATATATATATATATATCATTATTACGTATACACAATCATATACTAGAATCTCCAAGTGCGACGCAAAACATTTCGCTTTGACTTTCTTAACAATATCACAAAGTTTTCAATAAAGTTTCCATTTTTAGAAAGCTTGCCGAAAGTAAGGATAATATAATCCGAACTTAGCATTTCGTCTTATTTTAACTAACATTACGAACCCTTTATTTGTTATAAACTATATTCAAAAGTATACGCAAGTTTGACTTTCAAAAGTCAAACTTCGTAGTTGACTTTTTACCCCAAAATGACCCAAACTTGACTCGGCCGTAAAATCTTCGTTTTTAGGAGTTACAAGGCCTACCTTATATCAAAACGGACCTTAGAACATCCTTTATTGTAATCAAAAGCCTAATTTAGATTTCAAAATTTTCTCGACATGCTATGATCAAGTCAAAGTTTCTGGTCAAACTTGGTCAACACAAAGTCATGTCAAAACTCATTTTTACCAAAATCTAACCATTCCAACATGTTTAACTAGCCTAAAAACATGTACAAAATCTATCAAACTCACTTTGCACTTGAATTAACTAGCTATAATCACATATATGTAATAACCATCAAAGAAATCAACACATAAACACAAGTAAATACTCACAAAGCAATAACAAAGTTTGATTTTTGTTCCCCCTTGACCAAACCGTACGAACGAAACAAGCAAGACCAAACCAAAACCTTTTCAAACCAAACCACTTCAAAATAACAACAATCTACCAACTAGAAACACTTCATTATACACCAATTCAATAGAAATTAACCAAAGACCCAACTTCTTAAATACTCATTGCATGTAAGGTTTTCTTAGTGGGATTTGTAAAGGATTGAACAAGGATTAATATGGTGTAATCGGATTTAAATGCATGTAAGTAACAAATTTTTGGCAATGATTTGAGTGTGTGTGTGTTGGTTCGAACGGACAAGAGAGGGGAGAGAGCAAGAGAATGAAGTAAACATTGATCAATTGGCAATTTAGGTTCCTCCTTCTCATAAGTCCTTGCAAAGTTAATACAAAATGGTTATATTTTTGTTACTTAGTCGACTAAACACGGGTGACATCACGTTAGTAAATATTTTAAATCTGTCCCACTAAATATAGTTTAAAACCTTTAATAAAACGTTAAACCTCGTAAAACACGACCTTTAAACACGGTTTTTATAAAAACTCGGGGAAACGACGAAAAATACAAAATTAACATATTTACGCTTTCGGAGCAGTAAAATAATTTTTTTTGACTTTTTTAAATGCTAAAAACAAATAGAAACTAAATCACGGAATGAACTTCACTTAATAATTGGAAATTCTCATCAAACCACATATAGCATAACGACCATAATTATCTATGCAATTAAAAATAACTATCTTAGCTAGGGATAGACGTTGACCTGAAACTCGGGTTGTTACATTCTCCCCACCTTTAGGGAGTGACGTCCCGGCACTCAGCTCGTCTCATCCACTTTCTCCGTTTTGTCCTTACTTGTAAAAATGATGTACTATTTTCTAATCAGATCCTTACGTTCCCAATAAATTTTGGACCATCGTTGCAACTCCAACGAACTTGAACTATAGTAACTTCTTGACTTTGCTTAAGTCGTTTGACCTCTTTATCGACAATTTCTACCGGTTCCTCAACCATATGCAACTTATCATCAAGTTGAATATCTTCCATCAGAACAACAACATCACTCTCTGCTAAGAACTTTTTAAGATTCGAAACATGAAAAGTACTATGAATTCCCTTCAATTCTTCAGGTAACTCCAACGTATAAGCTACATGACCAACTCTAGTAAGAATCTTAAATGGCCCAATATAATGTGGGCTTAACTTTCCGCGCTTTCCGAAATGCACAGCGCCCTTCCATGGCGATACCTTGAGCAATACCCTATCACCAACTTCAAATTCCAACGGCTTAAGTCTTCTATCCGCATAACTCTTCTGGCGACTACGAGCAACTAATAAACGGTTCTTAATCTGGACAATCTTCTCAGTCGTATCGCGGATCAATTCTGGACCGGTGAGTTGGCTATTCCCAACCTCACTCCAACATACAGGCGATCTACACTTTCTTCCATATAGAGCTTCATAGGGTGCAGCCTTGATACTTGCGTGATAACTATTGTTATATGAGAGCTCGACCAATGGAAAATGGTGATCCCAACTACTTCCAAAGTCAATCACATAGGCACGCAGCATATCTTCCAACGTTTGTATTATCCTATCACTTTGACCATCCGTTTGAGGGCGGTAAGCGGTACTCATATCCAATTTTGTCCCTAACGCCTTCTGAAGCGATCTCTAGAAATTAGACATAAAATGGCTATCTCTATCCGAAATAATCGAAACAGGTACACCATGCCTACACACTATTTCCTTCAAATACAATCGCGTGAGTTTCTCCATACTATCCTTTTTCTTCATAGGCAGGAAATGAGCTGATTTGGTCAGTCGGTCGACAATAACCCAAATCGTATCATACCCACTTGGCGTTCTCGGCAATCCACTTACAAAATCCATAGGAATCCTTTCCCACTTCCAAACAAGAATTTCAGGTTGTTGCAGCAACCCAGATGGCTTTTGGTGCTCAGCCTTAACCTTCGCACAAGTTAAGCACTTACTAACATATGTGGAAATGTCTGCTGTCATATTCGGCTACCAATACAATAGCTTCAGATCTTGGTACATGCTATCCGATCCCGGATGGATAGAATACTTGGACTTATGCGACTCATGCATAACCAGTTCTCTCAATCCACCATATCGTGGTAACCAAACACGATTCCCAAAACAACGTGTTCCATCAGGGCGAAATTCGAATATCGGCTTAATCAATCTCCCCAAATTTTTTGCCCTTACATTCTTTCCTTTTATTGCTTCTTCTTGAGCTTCGCGAATCTGCTCTGGTAATTCATTGTGAATAGTCATCATCAAAGCTCGAACACGTAATGGCCTATCCCTTTCCTTTAGACTTAAGGCGTCAGCCACAACATTCGCTTTTCTAGGATGATACCGAATATCACAATCATAATCACTCAACAACTCAATCCACCTTCGTTGTCTCAAGTTCAGCTCGTTCTGATCCAAAATATATTGTAGGCTTTTATGATCGGTGAAAACCACAAACTTTGTTCCAAACAAATAATGTCTCCATAATCTAAGAGCGAAAACAACGGTTCCTAACTCCAAATCGTGAGTAGTGTAATTCTCTTCATAGACTTTAATTGTCTAGAAGCATACGCTATCACTTTTTCTATTTGCATCAACACAGCTCCATAACCCTTAAGAGATGCGTCACAATACACCACAAAATCTTTCGTTCCTTTGGGTAATGTTAAAATCGGTGCACTACACAACTTTTGCTTCAGCGTTTGAAAAGCTTCTTCCTCTTATACTCCCCACTCATATTTCTTATTTTTCTGAGTCAACTTAGTCAGTGTCTTAGAAATTAAAGAAAAACCTTCAATAAACCTCCGATAATACCCAGCCAATCCAAGAAATTGCCTCACCTCTATCAGCGTCATCGGTGCAGCCCAACTTCTAATAGCTTCGATCTTTGAAGGATCAACATGAACACTACTACGATCGATCACATGCCCTAGAAATTATATAGAATTTAGCCAGGAATCACACTTCGAGAACTTGGCGTACAATCTCTCTTTCTTCAACAGCTCCAGAATAATATTCAAATGCTCCCCATGCTCTTCTTCGTCCTTGGAATAAACCAAAATATCATCGATGAACATTATGACGAACTTATCAAGATATGGCTTGCATACTCGGTTCATCAAGTCCATAAACACAACATGCATATTAGTTAATCCAAACGGCATCACTTGGAACTCAAAGTGACTATACCGAGTTCTAAATGCAGTAATCGGAATGTCTTCCTCTTTAATGCGTAACTGGTGATATCCTGATCGCAGATCGATCTTAGAATACATGCTCAAACCTTGTAGTTGATCAAATAAATCATTAATTCTCGAAAGAGGATAACGATTCTTGATAGTCAACTTGTTCAACTCGCGATAATCAATGCATATTCTGAAAGATCCATCTTTCTTTTTCACAAACAACACCGGTGCTCCCCCCGATGATGAACTTGGACGAATAAATCCTTTCTCCAACAGCTCTTGCAATTGTACCGACGACTCTTTCATCTCAGACGGTGCCAATCTATATGGTGCACGTGCAACAGGTGCAACTCTGGTACTAGATCAATTCGAAACTCTACTTGCCTCGGTGGTAGTAGTCCTGGTAACTCCTCAGGAAACACCTTAGGAAAGTCACGAATCACAGGCACATCTTCAATTCGTTTCTCCTTCGACTTGCTTTCTGTAACGTGTGCCAAAAACAAATTGCAACCTCGCTCAATGTACTTACGGGCCTTGATACACGAAATAACCTTCAATCGGGACACACCTTTGTCACCTTCGACTATCAACGTCTTATTCCCATATGGTATACAAACAACTTTCTCTCCACAAACGATAACGACATCATGCTTGACAAGCCAATCCATATCGATGATGACGTCAAACGTACCAAGCTCAATCGGCATAAGATCGATTTCAAAAACATGGTTCACTAGACTTAAAGCGCAACCTTTCAAAACAGTGTTCGTACTAACTACCCTTCCGTCAGCTAACTCTACCTCACAACTATCCTCTATTTTAATCGGTTTGATATCAAGAAATGAACTAAATCTAGTGTTCACAAACCTCCTATCGGAACCCGAATAAAATAAAACAGAAGCATATCGGTTATTTAGCAGAAACGTACCAGTAACCACATTCGGACCTTTCGGCTTAGCGTCCTTAATAGCATAAGCTCGACCACAAACTTCTCCAAATTCTTCAGACATCGGTTCCTAGTATGACCTTGCTCACCACAATCATAACATGTCTAAACAGGTTGAGCGTTAGCACCAGTAGCAACACTCTTTTCCTTACAGTACCTCAACTTGTGTCCAACCTTCCTACACTTGTGACACTTGATCATACACTGACCAACATGGCGAGTAAAACAACGTTCACACAAAGGAAGCTTTCCATCAGTAGGAGCGGTAACCATGGCTCGCGCATTTCCTTGCTTTTGGTTATTCTGCAAAGTCTAATGAGAGTTATCCCTTTGATTGCCCTTACCACTACTATTTCTACTTTAGTGGCTCTCCCACTTACGCTTCTTACTTTCCAAAATCCTTTCAATTCTGGCTTGCGACTTCTGTTTCATCAACTTGTGAGCCATTCGCACAGCTTCATTCAGATCAACAGGCTTAGAAGATGTCACTTCACCATTGATGTTATCTGTTAAACCTCAAATATAAGCATCAACCTTCACTCTTTCCGGTTCAACCATTCTCCGACACATCAATGCAAGCTTATTGAACCTCTGAGTATAAGCAACAATATCATACTCCTTTACTCTCAGGTTCCACAACTCGTGCTCCATACGTTGTATTTCTTCTATCAAACAAAACTCAGCAGTCATCAATTGTTTCATTTCAGTCCAAGGCATTCGATTCACAGTCTCCAAACCCATAGTTGCAACTTTAGTTTTCCACCAAGTCAAAGCTGGTCCTTCCAATGTAGCAGCAGTAAACCGAACCTTCTTGCCCTCTGCACATTCACTGATCTTGAAAACACTCTCAGTTTACTCGAACCATCTTCGCAATTCAACAACTTCTTCAACCCCACAAAAGGCAGCAGGATTGCACTTCATAAAACCAACAAAAGTGAACTCACGAACAACAGGTGCAGTGTCTCGACCCTTAACTAGCCAAGATCCACTAGCATCATTCCTGACCTTTGCTTGCCTTTCCCGCTCAGCAGCAATAGCGGCATCAACATTTTGCTTGATCATTTGGCGAATATCAGCTTGAGTTATAGGTGCAGACTTTGGAGGCATGATTCTGTCACGACACACAGAAACAATCTGGTAAGCATTCATAACATGATATTCTCATAACATGATATAATGACAAATCATCCACAACAATAGTCACGCAACTTCAAGTAGTAATCAAAAGGTAGTCATTCATTTTTCATTACAAAGAGTTAATACATAGTTGCATTGTTTCATGAAATGATACAAATCGTTACAACTAATAGTACTAATTCTACTAACTGAGGATTCAGTTTAATGATTACACAACAAAAGAAACTATAATTGAAACTAAACTACTACGAATCATGAGGAGATTCTTGCGGCTCAGACAAAGGACTCTTCTCATCTTCAATTGGAACATTGATAGCTTCATTCGGTCTTTCTTCAAACATAAATCCTTTGCGAATCATCTCTTGATAGAACTCATGAGCTCGAACTCTAGTCCAATAGAGATCTCTCTCAACTTGTTCATTCTGCATACGAAGGAATGTGTTACTCAACCTTGCTTCTTCAAGTTCCTTCTTCAGTTTCTTACACTCAGCTTTTTCTTCAAAATTACCGAGCTTCTCAATCAACCTTTCCATTGCAGCAGTTCTTTGTTCCACGCTCATATGCACTTCATTACCAAAATCCAAAATCAACTTACCATAAAACTTATCCTTTGCCTTTCTTTTCTTCTCGACCAATGCATGTGCCGTCTCACGTCCACACAATCGTCTCAAAAAATTAACCATTCGACCAAAAAGAGAGTTAATATCCCGTCTCATGAAACCAGGTAGCAGTCTATCACCATCCTCTCGAGGAATAGCGGCAGTAGACGATTCACCTATCTCATAGACACTAACAGGAACAGTCTCATCCTCATGCTCTATTAGATTCTCAACCTCAATCTCATTATCAGGTTCAGATTCAGAAGTAGGCGGCGGTGGGTTAAGAGGATCCACCTCTTCATAAGGGTATGTCAATTCTGGCTCATTCTCATCTTCTTCAATGTTGATCTCCATATCATCTTCATCTTGTTAAGGGTATTCTTCTTCCTCAAATTCATCTTCTTTCGGGTCCTCGTCTTTATTTTCTAGGACAGGCTCGGGAACAACATGAACATCATCTTGTTGATTCGGCTCAACAACGGGTACATCATCCACGTGGTTAAGAGGAATCTCATTCACCATGATAATCTAAAAAAATACCATATAATACTTACTTAATAGCGTATCACCTCTTATTATTATCGGAACACTATTATCAAAATAACTGTTCGCATCAAAGCGCAACAACAAAATTTACAATTCACGACCTTCTCGATTCGCATATATCTTAGTTATATTTCAAACGTATATAATAATAGTTATCATATAATCACATGACATCTTATGCATACAACACATGCACAAATGCACCAATGAACAGCAACTTATGCATCCAACACATGCATAAATGCACCAATACATAACACTTTATGCATTCAACACATGCATAAATATCCATACTTAACCAATCATACATATAACACTTACATAAATATACTTACACGTAACAATTAATAATTGTACCTTACATGTAACCAATGGCAACGAGGAGTATCGGCGTGCATGTAGAAGCGTTATAGTTTAGGTTTTCAAAAGACTCGACCTAGTTCTTCATAACCTTAGACTCTCAATATCACTTTGATATCCAAAACGATTATAATCCGAGTTTTGAAAACAACCTAGTTCTCTATAACCAAAGCTCTTGATACCAATCTGTAACACCAGCCCCGAGGGATATCGGATTGCGCAGCGGAAATAAGCAATTTGGTGTCACTAAATAGCATCCTTCACCACGATAATAGAAAACGACTCAAATAAGACGTTTTACCAAACATGTGTTCCATAATTATTCAGAGTTAAAAGTGCGTTAGGTCCCACAGAATCGTAACCAACATCTAGTACAAACATTGAAAGACAAATTGTTTCAAATAAAAGACATTGTTTTTAAACACCACATAAGATGTTGTTTTTGAAAGACCGGAACACACAAGAAGTCTTTCCATAAAATCCATCACCACACGCACGCCACCGCCACGCCATCATTGCCTTCAGCCTTGGTTACCTGGGATAAGACATGTTTAAAACGTCAACAATAAAGTTGAGTGAAATTCATAGAGTTTAAATAAACCAATAAGTAAAACCTTTGAACACATTATTAGTTCTCGGGAAAACAAAGCAACAAATGCAATGTATAGCAAATTCTTTTCTTTCACGCAATAAGCTCATGACACCGAACGTTAACAGAACATATGGCATTTCATATGTTAAAGTGCCCCAAAGCAAGGTATTATTATCATATACCTACTAATTTCTAAGTACAAAATATTCGTTTGACAGGGTGTTCACCAACGGATTCAAACCCCGGACAGGGTTGTCAAACCCAATAGATCTATTAATGCATTAGCGTTCACCTCACAACAAGGCAATTAACGGTTCATGAAATAAGGGACTTTGACAATAGCAACTTATGCGGAAATAATCTCATAATCGGGTCCAGCATACCATAAAATCATATGTGTTCGATTTAGAAAACAAACACGTATCCCCCTCGCGGGTTTAAAATATTTTAAAATAGTTCAAAAGCGAGGCTATGAATTCACCTTAAGCAAATGATCCAATCAATCAACTTCAACAATGTAATAAACTTCACGTCTTAACCGCGACCTATATTATACATATATAGCGGCACGTGACTAAAAGTATAATATATCATATATTGCATACTTGCATATACGTATATGTATCACTATTACGTATACACAATCATATACTGGAATCTCCAAGTGTGACGCAAAACATTTCGCTTTGACTTACTTAACAATATCACAACGTTTTTAATAAAGTTTTTATTTTAGAAAGCTTGCCGAAAGTAAGGATAATATAATCCAAACTTAGCATTTCGTCTTAGTTTAACTAAGATTACGAACCCTTTACTTGTTACAAACTATATTCAAAAGTATACGCAAGTTTGACTTTCAAAAGTCAAACTTCGTAGTTGACTTTTTACCTCAAAGTGACCCAAATTTGACTCGGCCGTAAAATCTTCGTTTTTAAGAGTTACAAGGCCCACCTTATATCAAAACGGAACTTAGAACATCCTTTATCATAATCAAAAGCCTGATTTAGATTTCAAAATTTTCTCGACACGCTATGGTCAAGTCAAAGTTTCTGGTCAAACTTGGTCAACACAAAGACTTACAAAAACCTATTTTTAGCAAAATCCAACCATTCCAACATGTTTAACTAGCCTAAAAACATGTACTAAAACTATCAAACATATGTTAATACTTGAAACACTTTTAAACTCATTTTGCACTTGAATCAACTAGCTATAATCACATATATGTAATAACCATCTAATTAATCAAGACATAAACATAAACAAGTGCTCACAAAGCTAGAACAAAGCTTGACTATGGTTTCCCCTTATTGCTTATAATCAGACGAACATAAAGACCAAACCAAATAACGTTTTCAAACCAAACCACTTCAATATAACAACAATCTATCAACTAGAAATACTCCCTTATACACCAAATTAATAGAAATTGATCAAAAATCCAACTTCTTAAATACTCATTGCATGTAAGGTTTTCTTAATAGGATTTGTAGAGGATTTAAATACATGTAAGTAACAAATTTTTTATGGTGATTTTATGTTGGTGTTGTTGGTTCGAACGACAAGGAGGAGAGGGACAAGAGAGAGATGTCAAATTTGGTAAAGAAGTGAAGTGTGTATATGTGCTAGTATTTATAGAAAGAAAGTTTGACAAATTGGCAACTTTAACCCCTCTTTTCATAAGTCCTTGCAAGTTTGATACAAAATGGTTATATTTCCGTCACTTAGCCGATCAAGACACGGATGACATCACGTTTGTAAATATTTTAAATCCGTCACACTAAATATAGTTTAAAACCTTTAATAAAATGTTAAACCTTGTAAAACACGACCTTTAAACACGGTTTTTACAAAAACTTAGGGAAACGACGAAAATACAAAATTAACATATTTACGCTTTCGGAACAGTAAAATAAATTTTTCTGACTTTCTTAAATGCTAAAAACAAATAGAATCTAATTCACAGAATGAACTTCACTTAGTAATTGGAAATTCTCATCAAACCACATATAGCATAACGACTATAATTATCTACGAAATTAAAATAACTATATTAGCTAGGGATAGACATTGACCTGAAACTTGGGTTGTTACAAAAATAGAAGAAAACCTTAGGAGTTTATAGTCTTCTAACTATCCGGACCATACGTCATCTGAATGTAATAATATTAAGCTTTCAATTTGAAATGAAAAATCTGAGGTTATTTGTGCTACATGTAAGCAATGTCTAATTACTGTTAATCATGATGATTGTGTGCTTCAGTATGTGAATGGCATGAAATCTAGAAAAAAAACCAAAGTGCTAATGTTTCAAAAAGTGCAAATCAAAGGAAACATATGCCAAGAGTCTGGAAACCTAAAAGGGTAGGGTCCAAAGAAAGACTTGCTTCACCTAAGCCTAGTACACCTAGATCTTGCCTTAGGTGATCACCAACTGGAAGAATGTTTGACCTTAAAGGAAAGATAATTGCAACCAGTGAATCTGAGTGTCAACCTGACTGCTCTAAAGGTGATAATGCTTGTACTTCTAACCCTTAAGAACCTATCAACAAAAGGTTTTCAAGTTCAACTTTATCTATGACAGGTTGTCAAAATTGGATTGATACTCTGCTAATTCCATTGCTTTCTGAGTATAAAACAAAGGACAAAGAAAATCATGGAGACAATGAATGCGACAGTTGATGAGCCTTCTGCAATGGCTTGTAATCAAATGTCAGATTGCAACCCGTTCTTCAAATAAAAGGAAAATGTACGTGTCAGTGCGTTTATCCTTAACAATGAAAAGAGAAATCTTTTCGGTCTTGAGCTACTTTTAAAACATTCAACGTTTGTTAGCTCAAGTCAATGGCTTATGTACACTTCAGTGCATAACTCGAGCTCTAAATAAAAGGGGTGTGTGTAACATTCCGTATTCTTAGGTCATTTACAATACTATTTAATTTCACTATTTATTTATTTTTTTCCCGTACGCGTTCACTTTTAATTTTAATCGTTAAGCTAAATCGCGTAGACTGAAAATGATCATACAATGTAAACGGGCATTAAACAATTAAATGTTTACATCAAGCAAGTATTATATGATTATTATGAGGATAATTAATAACTTTGTTTATCTTATTTTTATTCAAAAATACCAAAAATAATCTTCTCTGACATGTCTCTCGACAATCGATAACATTTACGCAACTAGAAATGTTGATTAATATTGACATGTGTGTGTAAATGAAGTTCGAGCAAGAGTTTCAAATGCTTTCAAAACATGTCTCTTCAAAATTTTCTCTACGACTTCTAAGTAAATGTCAGCTTAGGACTCGGTCAACAAAGAAAGGAAAATGTTACTTTAGGTACATTTATCCTCAACAACGGGAAATTCATATCTTCTCGGTCTTGAGCAAAGTTATATAAAAATTCAAAGTTTTGAATGCTCAAGAGAAGTTCTAAGGAAAATAATGGTAAATAAGATAAATCTCACATATTTTCCTGTTGAGCACAATTTTTCAAGATATTTTCAAAAAGAAAATTTCTCAAATTCTTTCAAAATTGTGTGCTCAACAAACTCCCACTCCTAAGCTTCACTCTAATATTTTATTGAGTGGGAGTATAATAATTAGTTCATTCTGCATGCTCTCCTGTTCTCCCACATGGCATTCTGTATTCTCCCTGGGACTTAGTGGACTCATAGTGAATTTCAGACATTACTTGTTTTTAATTCATAATTTGTCAAAATTGTCCGCACCACATATGCAATTTTGAGGGGGAGGGAAATATTAAAGGATAAGATCTCTTGAATATAAGTGCGTTCTTAAATCTTGCATGTGCAAAACTCTTTCATAACATGGTGCGTATGTGTAGAGGGAGTTTTTTGGTGATATAGAAAACTATCAATGTGTTTTAAATGATTTCTTGAACACGTTGATTGCTTTTTCAATGGTTTTATGGCTACAATGGAAATACCAAAGACCGACCAACTATTGTTTCTTACGGTGTTATAAGGCGGTTAAGGTTAGGAATTTTTGTTTCATGATCTAGCCAGAACCGAAGGGATCTACCTAGGGACACTCCAATAGATAGAATAGAAGTTCTAGGTATGATTGAAAAAAGGAGTAAAGTGAGATTGGGAAGAATGTTATCTAAGGCATGAGTTATCACCGAAACAAACCCAACATGGTGATAATGAGGACGCGTTGGAATAATATTGAAGGGGTTGAAGAATGAAAAAGAATTGTAAGGATAAAGGGTGAAAAGAAAGAAGCCCTCCATACAACCTTAGGTAGAAATCAGGTCAATGCATAATCTATCGGTAAACACAAAGATGATTATGATATTATAGACAAGTCATCATGGACCCAGTGATGCAATACACAACCCTTCCTAGCCACTCAGAATCTCTCAAAAGATTTATGTTTCATTTCTTAAGGAGATCAACACGTTTCTATCGGCTTTCTCATTCTGAGAGCGTTGATATTGAAAAGGTGGCAGTCCGCTCCAGCCTTCGATTACCAAATAAGAAATGTGCACTTATAGAGTCTAGAGCCAACAAGATCCATCAAAAATCTCACTAGGACACAAATTCAAAATATACAAAATGTCGTACATCATTATACAACATTTGGTATCAAAGAGTCCTACGCATTATCCTTGTGATAATAGCCAGAACATTTAGAGTAATTCAATATATATTTTTCGACATACTAAGTTGAGTCAAATTAAATTAGGAGCGTTTGGATTACTTCTTAGGTTTTATTTTTAGAGTCGAAGTAATCTTTGTTTCACATATGTTGTTTTAAACTTCATTATTTGTTATATATATATATATATATATAATATATATATATATATATATATTGTGCAGTAATATTTTATTTTGTTGATATCTTGTTTAGGTAATAAACTGAGCCTCGAGCAATTATTGGTGATACCTCCCTCACTAAATCATATACCTTTCTTGTTCTTTTAATAATTTATTTCGTTATTGGCCTGTTTAGGTGACAAACATGCCTCGAGCAATTATTGGTGATACCTCCCAAACTAAATCATATATTCCTAAAGTATCTGAAATACCCAGATTCTCTCCCGTCCTTGCTCAATTCTACACACCAATCGAAAACCGTTGCATTCACGAGGGTCGATTCGTAGATCAACTCTATTACAAATCCAACAACATTGAGCAAATGTTCACCAATGTTCTCTTCAATTATCTTTTCAAGCTCAACGAACCAATCGTTCCTCGATTTCTCTCTCGCATAATTCGGTCAAATTCTCATAATTCCGTATAATGGTCAAGCCGTTTTCACAAACGAATGGGACCTTACATCTCTTGCATATTCTCAAGAGACTGGGGGACCATATCATACCGACCTGCCTACTCCCGAAGATATTCGTTGATTTCTTCAATTGAATCGTGTCGAGTTAAATCGCACCTTGAAAAGTCAAAATGTCGTTCTCACTCCTAATCAAATTCTTACCAAAGAATTGAGTCAAGACATGAAGCGTTGGGAAGAACTCCTTCATGAGAATGTGTTCGGACTAGGAGGCCACCAGGACCATCTCCCGGCTAGTCTCGCTCACATGTTGTATTGTATTGTTGCCGAAGAACAATATAATCTTGCTTATTTCTTTGTCAAACGAATCGAATGTGCTCGGGCTACTTTAACCGCCAATCTTCCTTATGGCATGTTCTTGACTCGTCTCTATCGACACGTCATGGAACTTTATCATCATCTTGACAATGGCATTTACAATGTCGTTGATCGTGTCATGTGTCCACTCGCTTTAAAACAAACTCGTCAACCTCGAAGTGGTCGTGGTAAAGCCCGTCACTCCGTTTCATCAACTTCCGCTCATCATAACTATGGATCTTCATCTCACCAAGGAGATGATGATGAGGATGATGGTGCTTCTGGTGCTAGTACCCCATCTCCTACCACTTACCTAAACTCTCTCAAACCACTTAATTACCAACGATACAAAATTCCTTCTCCTTCTCAACAAAATGATGATCTTCTCCTCGAGCGACAAACCTAGTTACTAAATCAAACACAAGACATCCATAAAGAGGTTAGAGGTGGATTCAATTCCTTCGGCAAGGCATTGCGAGGAGTCTTCGGGAAGAAAAATAAGTAAAGATGTTGAGTGATGACTAGCTTGGTAGAAAAATTGGTTTAGGATCTTACGTGAACTTATGTTTATGCTTAATTAATTATGTGATGACAACCTGATTTAGTCAGAAGTATGTGAACTTATTTAGCTTGCTTAGGATCTCTAATCTCTATGTGGTATTAGTATGTTCTTAATGATTGTCTTTATCTCACATATTTGTTTATTGTTAATGCATGCATGTATGATATATTTGTTTCTATGAATATATGTTCACATGGGACTTGTTGCAAATTGACCACCAAAACACAACCTTTCTCGCAAATTTTTACAAAAAATTAAATTTTTGGTCATTTGAAAAACACCAGATGGGCGGCCCCCTTAATTCATAAGGGTGGTCCCCTTAAAATTAAGGGGGTCGACACCTAATTAAGGGACCGGCCATCTGGTTCACGGATTTTACTATTTCTTTCTACTTTTTGACCCTCTTTTACCTAGCCTCAGCTATCCTTACCCATAATGCTTGAACAGATTTTGGAAAATCCTAAACTAATTCAAACTCATTCCATTTTCAAACCATTTCTTCCATTAAATTCCCTCCAAATGCATATCACCACTTCACCATCTTCTTCATCCTCTATCAACCACCATAAACCACTATGGCATCCACTAGAGCTTCCATTTCTAAAGCTTTCAAATGACCAAAAATCAACATCATTCCACCAAAACAATTATTTGTGGATTTAACCCAAGATGACACCAAAACTCCATCACCCAAGCATCTAATTACTCATACCTAGTGCTTCCTACTGCCAACCCCTCAAAAACACCATCAAAACTAAAGGCACTTCCTCTTCCTCTATTGACTTCACCCCAATCACTAACCTCATCCACATCACTATCAACAAATGGTTACTTAAACTCATCAACATCCCCTCCTCCAAGAGTTCCTCTACCTCATCCAACTCAAGGAAAATACTTTCAATAATAGTAAGACATACTCTTCCCTTATACCAAATTACCCCACTTGATGGCCAATTTGGCGACTCCATCACCTTCTATCTATTTTGGCTCCCATTCCTTGGAACCTTCTTGAGGCACATGGAGAGGACTTATGTTTGTAGTTGCATTCACCAACCGTACTCCTAATCTTTGGATTGCTGTGATGAACCCCAATGCATGTTTTTCACCATTGAATACATGCTTTCACAAACTCCACCACCAAAGATCACCACCACCATCACTTTCACCAAACTAAACATACTCCATGTTTAGCCATTTTCAAATAATTGTCAACCAAACCTTTTCCAAGCAAGTCCTATGGAATTCTAGGAATGATAGGAACTTTGTAGTTTAATTCTATGTATGTTATACTAATATGCATCAAGCATATTATTTCTAATTGGTGTATGCATAGTTGTGTATTATACATAATTATTATGTTTGATGAATGGACTTTAGTCTTATGTTTTAATTATGCACTTGTTTTCTTTTTGGTTGGTTGAATTTTTCATATCCATAAAAGTTAAGCCTAGTTGATATATATATTTGTGATTGTTAGCTTACACAAATAACTTGACATTTGTTAAGCATTATCAACATGTTTAAATATTTTTCCTTTTTGCTACATGTTAGAAATAGTAGTCTTGTTCTTTTAACTTGTTTTTGTAGTAAAGTTACCATAGCTCGATTCCTTGGTGCCCTCGAACGAGGGGGAGTACACATCAAGAGGAGCATTTATTCAGTCGGTCTTACCTACATTCATCGGCGAAGCCTTTTTGATTCTACAAAAAGGGGGAGAAATGGAAATAAACTCACTAAATACTTGTTTAAAACTAATTTTTTATTTAATGAGTTTAGATTTTGCAATCATCAAATAGGGGGAGATTGTTGATAGAAATAATGCCTAAAAACCTTATTAATATTTTTTGATCTCTCTACGTTTTGATAATCACAAAATGTAAAAACAATTAATGAAAAATTAATTGTAAACAAGTAATTAGTAGTAAATTTTCATTTCGAAAATTTAATCACTTAAAGGTATGAATAAACAAATGCTTAATGTAGTTTATGATCAAAGGATTTTTTTTATTTAAACTCACACTTTTTATAAAAATGACACAAACATTTTTATATCTTTTACAAAACATTTTTAGATTTAAAAGAAATGTTTTATTCAAATAAATATTTTAAATTCAAATTTTCTACCCAAAAACGGCTAGAAATATTCCAGAAAACACCTCCCCAGAAAAGACAAAAAAGGGAGCGTCAGGCTTGGGCGGCCCCCTTAATTATAACGGGCGGCCCCTTAATTTTAAGGGGACCGGCACCCTAATTAAGGGGACCGGCCACGTGTTTTTTTGTCACAGCTTGCCTATAAATACTGGACTATTCCCCACTGATTTTCTCACCTTTTGCACACACTTTCTTTCTGTTCTAAATCAGTTTATACACTCCTTTCCTTCCTTTGATCATTTAATCATAAAGCTTTTTCACAAGTGATTCCAAGCTTAATTCTTTAGTGCAGAGAAGAAATACTTTATCATCAAATCAAAGAAAGTGTTATAGTATAGTTGGTATAGTTGTGTAGTTGTGTTATATCTTGTAAATCATTTGTGTATATTGTGAAGGTGTGTATCATAGTTGTGTACAATAAGTAGATTATTGTGATCATTGTAAGTATAGTTAGATCGGGGTGATTTTAGTAAGTAGTGATAGATTGGTGTGATCGTAGTAGTGTCTTGGTGAAGTGAAGTTGTGAAGCAAAGTGAAGTTGTAAAGTGAAGAGAAGTTTTGAAGTAGAGAGAAGTTGTGTAGTGAACCCAAGTTGTGATCTGTCGTGAAGTGGTGTGTTGTGTTGTGATAGATTGGTTCTAGCTAGGATTAGAACTCGACATTTCGCTTAGTGTCAAAAATTGGTGTAAGCTAAGTCGTGTACGGTTTTCTCCGCCTAAAGGGAGTTTGTTGACATAGTGAAGATAACTCTTGAGTTTGGTGCTCGGGGAGTGGAGTAGGGCGAACAGGTGCTTCGTTACCGAACCACTATAAATCCTTGTGTTGTGGTTTGATCCTTCTAACTCTTATCTCTTGTCTTTCATATTTACTTGTCATTTACTTAAATACTTGTATTGTTCATATTGTGCACATATTGAGATCACACAAAGTCGAATCTAAATTTTTATAAACAAGCATAACATTAATTTAAAAAGCGGTAAACTATTCAACCCCCCTTTAGTTTTCCACAGAGAGCTTTGGGCATTCCGAAATGACAGAATAGTTTCTTCAGAAAAGTAATAACAACTCTAGCATCATTTGTTGGTAGAGCTTGTACTTCGGCCCACTTAGATACATAGTCGACAGCGACTAAGATGTATTCGAATTTGTATGATTTCGGGAAGGGTCCCATGAAATTGATACCCCATATGTCGAAAATTTCGCATACTTGAATACTGTTTAAGGGCATCTCATCACGTTTTGAAATATTTCCTGTCTTTTGACATGCTTCGCAAAGGAAAACTTGAGTATGAGCTTCTTTAATGATGGTTGTCCAGTAAAAGCCTAAGTCTAAGACTTTTTTAGCGGTTGTATTTGGTCCTAATGTCCATCGATGGGTCCGTGGTAACATTGATCTAAAATGGTTCGGGTTTCTGGTCCAGAGACACAACGTCTAATCATACTGTCAGAACATACTTTGAAGAGGTAGGGTTCCTCCCAGAAGTAGTGTTTGAGGTTCGAGAAAAATTTGTTCTTTTGGTGGTACGTCATTCCTTTAGGTATGATGTCACTTACCAAATAGTTTGCAAAGTTTGCGAACCATGGTTCGTCTCTAGTGTCTATTTCCATGAGAGTTTCTCTAGAAAAGTTATCGTCGACTTCACTGTCATCACTTGTTTCATCATTTTCAATCCGAGATAAGTGGTCGGGGGCAACATTTTATGTACCTTTTATGTCTTTAATTTTGATATTAAATTCTTGTAAGAGCAATATCCAACGAATAAGGCATGGCTTAGCATCTTGTTTCTTGAATAGGTGCCTAAGAGCTGAGTAATCAGTCTGCACGATCGTCTTTGATAATACCATATAGGATCTAAATTTGTCAAATGCAAAGACTACAGCCATAAGTTCTTTTTTGGTGATTGTATATTTTTGTTGAGCTGCATTAAGAGTTTTGCTTGCAAAGTAGATTGGGTGAAATTTTTTACCATTTTTTTGACCTAAGATTGCTCCAACTGTGAAATCACTTGCGTCACACATGAGTTCAAAAGGAAGATTCCAGTTTGGGGTTACGTTCACAGGAGCACATGTAAGTTTTTCTTTTAACAATTTGAATGTGTTGTGACATTCGTCATCGAATTCTAATGGAGTATCTTTTTCAAGCAACTTGGTGAGAGGACGAGTGATTTTTGAGAAATATTTAATGAATCTTCGGTAGAAACCTGCATGTCCTAGAAAACTTCTAATACCTTTGATATTAGTGGGGGTGGAAGTTTGGAGATTACATCGATCTTTGCTTTGTCAACTTTGAGTCCTGCTTCGGATACCTTGTGTCCAAGCACAATTCCTTCTTTTACCATGAAGTGACATTTTTCCTAGTTAAGGACAAGATATGCATCTTTGCAACGTTGAAGCATTTTATCGATATTGTTTAGACAGTTATCGAAAGAGTTCCCAAAGACGGAGAAATCGTCCATGAATACTTCGACGGATTCTTCGATCATGTCATGAAATATAGCCAGCATGCACCTTTGGAAAGTAGCTAGAGCATTACATAAACCGAAAGGCATTCTTCTATAAGCGTATGTACCAAAAGGACATGTGAACGTTGTTTTTCTTGGTCCATAGGATCGATTGGTATTTGAAAGTATCCACAAAAACCATCGAGGAAATAGAAGTGTTTATTTCCTGCGAGTCTTTCTAACATTTGATCCATGAATGGCAAAAGGAAGTAGACCTTTGCAGTTGCTTCATTGAGTTTACGATAATCGATGCACACTCGCCAACCTATAACAGTTCTTGTTGGAACAAGTTTATCTTTTTCGTTGGTAACAACTGTAATAACACCTTTCTTGGGTACACAGTGAATGGGACTTACCCAAGGGCTATTGGCGATTGGATAGATGATACATGTATCGAGAAGTTTCACTATTTCCTTTTTCATAACTTCCTGCATGTTTGGATTCAATCTTCTTTGTTTTTGAACAATTGGTTTTTTGTCTTCCATGAGTTGAATTTTGTGTTTACAGAAATACGGACAATTTTAGGAAAGTCTTTTTTTTTCCATCAAAGAGGCTTGAGTGTGTCTTTAAAGAATAGATACTAACTATGTTTTTGTTTTGTTCAGAAGAGCAGAGAGGATATAATCACCAGAAGAAAAGAGGGTTCTTCCAAGAATGTATAATTCTCAGGTTATCAGGGAAGAGGATTGAGTTCAAGATCCATAGAGGTTCTGTCAAGAGATGTTTTGATCTAAATACGGTGTAAAGGTGTTTTTTCAAATGGTGGTTCTGTTGTGTTGAAATTCGATTCGCAGAATTTTCCATCGGCAGTCATTGCCATGAATTCATCAAATTCAGCAAAGAGTTTTTTCGAGGATGAACCTTCGATGGAATGGAGGAAATTTCACTACCTTAACTAGAAGAGCATCAAAAATTTCCTTCTAAAATTTTCCAACAATAACATCTAACAAACAACAGTATCATCGTTTGAGTAAGATGTTTCAATCATACGCAGAATTATATTAAAGATCAGTTTCATTTCATTTCCAACTGCAAGATTTGAGTTGTTTCTGTTGTAAGCTTGAATTACTTGCATTGGTAATGGTGAAGAAAAGGTCTTCCGTAAAATAAGGGGAACTTTAATATCATCTCCATTTTGGAGAATAACGAAATCGGCAAGGAGGTGAATTTACCCAACTTCATACGAGCAAATTTTTAGCTATTCCAATAAAGATATTGATTGAGTCAGGTTGGCTAATCTACGCTCATTTATAGTATGTTTGAGAGTTTCAAGAGAAAACTTCGCTATAAGGAATACGGCATTAGATTGATGCCAGGCACCAAGGTCCTGTTAAAGCATTACATGAGAAAAGGCTTTGTTGAAGGTTACATGGAATGAGAAAACTTTCCAGGGTCTCCAAGTTTTGGTGAAAACTTTGTTATGAAGTATGCAGAAACTTTCATTGCTCAGGAAAGCGGCTGAGATTATTCGATTTGTGTTTGTTACTAACTAGGTTCCTTGAGAAATTTGCCATAGTTGGGCATTCTATTGCTAGCTAAACCGTCGAGACAAGGAGTACGATTTGATTCGAACGGACGATAAATTATGTCGAGGAATTTTCCATAGGAAGCTACATTTTCTCTTTCTGAGGTTTAGAGGATATGGGATTTTTGGTTTATACGGTTTGGTAACGTGTGTTTCTTTGACTGATTTTGGTTCTTGAGGTCTTGGGTTGAGGTGTAGTTTATTTTCATCATCTTCATCAACACTATCGAAGTTTGATAAGGATGTTTTCAGAATCATTTTAGGCTGATCATTTGGTTGATAGGCCCAGTCATAGGTTTTTACCACTTCTTGTAAACACACACAAAGCATTTACATTTTGTTTTGAGCTTGTGGGGGTTGGATAGGCTTTTAGATGAGCTACCTTTTGGGTAAGGTTGAAATGATACTCTGGGATATAGATCCAGAAGATCGATAACCAGATTTGCTTGTCACAAATCTGTCGAATCTAATCTTCAAGATTTTGTATGGTTGCTTGATGATTTTTGTTGTTTGTTTTTTCGAGTTTGTTTTTTAGATCCATAAAAGTATCTTTGATAAACAGAATAGTCTGAAGTTGTTGAGCATTTATAAATCGCTTGAGTTGTTTTTTGAAGGGTCGGGATTTATCAATAAGAGTAGAATGAATAGTTGTCCTCCGGTTGTAATCGTTTCTTCCGTATGAACGCCAATTATTGCAGTTTGAATCACAGCTCGCAGTAATCTCATAAAACAGTACGACGAGGAAGGTTTTTTTGCATGAATTTGGCTCTTCTTCTCGAGACTTGTTATGTCATCATCGTTATTATCATAGGTTTTAGTTGTTTTGAATGAGATTGAAATTCTTTATACTGAAGACATCCATTTTTCATGGTCATGGCATCCATATATCGGGCCATAAATTATAGTCATGTGTTAGAATTACTGCTACCTTCATACGTGAAAGCAAACGATTTTCCAAGAGATGGTTTGTTTTTTTTGTTTTTAGCCCAGTCGAGCTTTGAGTAAGACCATGTTTTATTTTTTGACTTCAATAAGACTGATAATATTGAAATCGGAGTTTTGTAGAGAAAAATACCACCAGCAAGCGGCATTTTAAGAAACTTTCTTAGTAGTTTAGTTGAAGATCGTGGGTAAAAAGATGTTTTAATGATGTTTCCTTTGGATAAATTATGACCATGGCAGTTTTTGAGTAATTTAGCATTTCCTTCCTTCATACAGAAACCAAGCATCGTTAGAGATCGTTATTCATGTTGGAAAGGCTCGTATTTACCTGAGGAGCGATACGAAAAAGATGGGGGAAGAATCGGCTAATGAAAAGCGGATCGAAGTTCCATGATCCCACGTTTCAATAGTTTCTTCGTTTAGTTCATTCAGCCAAGTTATTTGCATCTCAAGTGAGTGATAGGGAAACAAAATCAGCGGACACTCATTTCTCTGCTACTTCCTGTATTTAGACATATAACATATTCCGAGGAATTCGTGAATGTGTTTTTGCGGGTTTTAATTCTACCATCAAATTGGTTTCCTTTGAGAAGAGTCAAGTGGTTACCTTTAATGGCAATTTCGTTTGCGGTTTTAGGAATGGTGATTGCGGAACCGAGAGTTGGAACGACAACACGGTCGGCAGCCCACATTGGTTCATCATCTATTGGATCGTAATCTCAAAGAATATCAAGAAAGTGACAGAAATGGTTGATGTCAAGAAAAGGTGGAAAGACTATTCTTTCGGGTTGTTCATTTCTTCTTACGAATGGAACTCTCCTGTTCGTCGACGAAGTCTTCGATTCGGAGTTTGTTCTGGTTTAGGTAATGGTTCAACAAGTTCAGAGTTGGAAGCACGTGTATGCATCCAAAGGAGAATTTGTTTGGGTCAGTTTGATAGAAAACTGTACGGCGATTTTTAAAAAAGAGGGAATGTTAAAAATTATTTTAAAAGTTTGATTACAGAACAGCTTTAAAATCCCCGGCAGCGGCGCCAAAAACTTTGATGTGTTTCAAAAGCTTTAAATTTATAAGACTGAAAATACCGATTTATTATATGGAAACACACGAGTAAAAGTATAACCCACGTATGTAGTATAATCTTTTTAGGTAAGAATAGGTCGTCCACAGGGATTTGCGTAGTGCTCAAATAATCAAAGGAAAAATAAACTTTAACAGATTTAAAATAAACTGAACTGAATTCAATAATGAGAAAGATGACTACTCGGATAATTTCATATAACTCATAAGCAATGGTGATAGTTACGATCTCAAACTTAGGACTTTAATTTATAAAAAGGGTTTTCTCGTCAGAAAACGCTTTCACAAATTAACTTATTTAACTTAAGACTTACATTTAGTTAACTCGATCAAATGTGTCACTCAAATAATCCAGTTACTATTATATCAAATCTATTTTATTTATCAAATAACGTAAGTGGATTTCTCGTCACAAACGATAAAGACCGTAGACAAATCTTTAAAACTATATAGTTCACCACGGGTCTTTCGACATATACTGGTGTGAGTATATAATCAAAGTTGATAATCAAAGTTGATAAGATTGGACACAATAGGATTTTAACATAAGCTTAAGATTAACAAGATCGTAATTATACCAAACGCTTATTCATTATATTATTTTTATCGAGTAGTCATGAGAGATTTAGCCTCTCATGCTATGAAGTTCATAACAAAATTAAGAAGATAAACAAGAAACATACTATGTTCGGGTAAGAATATGGATCAAACTCTACCCATAACAAGTATAGAATCGTAGTACAACCTTTATTTCGTCTAAATATTATGATGTTCTTCTTCGTTCTTCGTGGTTTGATCTTCAATCTTCAACTTCAAGTGTTTATGAAGTGGAATGTGATTGAGGGAATTGAGAGGAATGATAATGAGTTGATAAAGAGATGAATGATTTTGAGATATGAAAAAGTGTGTGAAACAAGAATCTAAAGTTTTCGAAATGAAATTTTTTAAAACGTAAATTAACAATGAAACTATTTACCCCCCTTTTTAGTTTCCACAATTGGTATCAGGAGCCTAGTCACCCAAGAATTTAAAAATATACTATATTTTAAAGCTTAAATCAATCTAAGGATTCCGACAAATATCTAGAAGGGCAATCTATGCAAAGACCACCACTTTTTGAAGGCAACAGTTTTATTTATTGGAAAAATAGATTCGAAACTTATGTGAAATTAAAATATCTTGATCTTTGGCATGTTATTCAAAATAATCCAGAACCTAAACAAGATGAAGTTGTCCCATTTGAAAAACAAAATGGTGATCTTAAAAAGAGACTTGCAAAAAATAACGAAGCTAAAATGGTCATTTATAATGCCTTGCCTAGAATAGATTACGAAAGAATTTTTATGTGTTATACGGCCAAAGAAATTTGGAAAACTTTTTCAATCACTAGGTAATAATCAAGTCAAATATAACAAGATCGACCTTCTTGTGCAACAATATGAACAATTCGTCATTTTCGAATATGAATCTATAGATAATGCTTTTGCTAGATTTAATACTCTTATTACTAGTCTAAAAGCTCTTGATGAAGGTTACTCTAGCAAGAATTTTGTCAGGAAGTTTCTTAGGGCTCTACATCCTAAATGGAGAGCAAAGGTCACGACGATCGAAGAGTCAAAAGACTTGACATCACTATCTCTTGATGAACTCATTGGGAACTTAAAAGTTCACGAATTGATCGAGAGTCAAAAAACTTAACGTCACTATCTCTTGCCTTGAAGGCTAAAAAGGAATATAGTGATGAAGAAAGTTTGACTTCCGGAAGTGAAGACGAAGAGTACGCCAAGGTGGTAAGAGACTTCAAGAATTTCTTAACTTGAAGAAGTTCTTCAAGAGAAGAGTTAGGTTTGTAAGACAACCACAGAATGACAAAAAGACATTCTGTTAGCCTTAAAATATGTTGAGTAATACGGAATTACATTAGTTTATTATAGCCGTGTCGAATAAGGACTAGAAACGTCAAGTTAGTATAGTTAGATGACACAAGGGCTATATATATCCCCTCCATACTTCCATGGAGGGGTGCAGATTCATTTTGTATCATCTCTTGTAGGTGTGTGTGTGTGTGTTTCTCTCCTCTTATCACACACACATCTTCCATTTTCTCTCATTTCTAATAAAATGGCTAAGTACTTATTTAATCCTCCCTGACCTTCGGATCGTTGTTTTTTGGGCTGAATCTTTATGGCTAACAGTTGGTAACAGAGCCTAGGAGGAATTCGTGTTCATGGTTTGCTTATTTTATGGTGTTTGTGGCTTATTAATAAGCTAAAAGCTCACGTCCTTGTTTGGTTTGTGTTCATATGGTATAAAAGCTTGAAACCTTCTTCTATATAATGTTTCTTGCTTATTGTTACATAGATTTGATTGCTTATAACAACACCAAACTGATCTTAAAGCTTATTTTAAGCTTATATGGTTTGTGGGTTTATAGAAAGGGGTGTTTGGTTTTCGCTCATTGATACAAAGATTGATGTTTTGATGAAACCAACCCTTTATATGCTTATTACTACATATTTCGAAGCTTCTTTGGTGCTAAAACAACTCATTTGAAGAGAAAAATCTGGTTTTGGCTTGAAGACAACCGGAAATATGTATTCTCAATGAATACCGCGGAATGTGTTTGGAAGAACACGAATGTAACACCGCGGAATGTGACAATGGCCATCGCGGAATGTGCACACTAGCCACTGCGGAATGTGACAATGGCCACCGCGGAATGTTTACTACGGAATGTGACACTGGCCACCATGGTTTATGTTTCTTCAATATTTTAGCGGTTTATGTTTACAGGGGTTCAAAGTGGCTGAGGATTTGTGACATTTAAGATCTAAAAACCTGCCATTTTTTTTTTTGAAAAACTCCTGTGAAATATGTTTAACATAAACACCAAAGCAAAACACAACACTTAATCCTAAAACGATCATTAAAGATTCACTTAAACGACAAATGGCTACAGATTTGGATTATAATGACAAGTGATCACAAAGTTTATTTAGTATCCCTTATTTGAGATTAAAGTAGGTTTCACGAAGGCGTCTACTTATTTTAATCATAAGACTTTTACTTTATACCCATTTCTTCAAACCCAATCTATCGACTGATGACTTTCTTAAACGTATACGGTTTATGATTGAGACTTGGGTTTTTCTAGTTATACCCGATGTAAGGAGTTACATTGTAGTACTCACGGGTTATAGCTATCACTTAAAGGAGTTACATTGTAGTGCTTAGTGTCACACGCAGATGTAAATGTGGATTGTTAAGAGGTGTGTAACTTATGATACTTTTGATGATGGTATTGGGTACTTAGGAGATTTAATCTTGCACCGTTCTTCAATCAACAATAGTGCAAGCTTAAGTAACAAATTTAAGGGATTTTACTTCATTTTCAAGTTTGGTATATCGGGTTTACTTCACCAAGTGGTCATAGCAATAGCCGATAGAATACAAGGTTGGTAAGTTAGCCAGCGAGTTTAAAGGTTGAGATGTAATAAGCAATTCTTATGGGATCTTATTGTGCTATTCCAAAACAATGATACTTCACTGTCTAAGCAAAATTTCAAAGTTCTTCAACGACGTTCATAACTTTTTAAGATTTGTGCTTATGACAAGAACTTCTCGAGTATATAGACGTACACGACAATGATGCTTCCGAGAGTTCGCAACCATCATGGGGGGAAATGTGTACTTTGATGTTACCAGGTTAACTTCCAAGGGGAATTAGTGTATACTACTTCACTTAGTATGGTTTGCGAAGTATTTTGCATACGTGAGAAGAATTGTTGCTGATTTCTTGCATGTACCCCCGATCGAATATTCACCAAGACCTAATGACAAGTAGCAGTAGTATTTGGCGTGGTTTTACATATATAAAATTCTCTTGTGCACGTTAATGACAAGTAGAAGTTGGTTGAAGCTACATCAAAGTTTTAGAATTTGCTCAAGATAGGGATGTTGGTTTGGGGGGAAGCTGATTAAGAAACTTTGCCAAAAAGGAGTCTATGAAGAAAGCTTTTCAAGATATGTTGCATGAATTGGGGGGAAGTTAATCCAACTCATGCATACTATAATGGTTCCAGAACAAGTAAAGACAATGAAGATCCAAGTTGGAGTACAAGTTTCAAGAATAGGAGAACGCATAAGACATCTTCAGCTTTGGAAGTGCTTTGGAAGACTTTATTCTGTTGTAATTGTACTTGATAGGAACATTGTAAGTAATTCCGTATGTCCACATATTAGGGGAGATTGTTAGCCTTAAAATATGCTGACTAATACGGAATTACATTACTTTATTATAGTCGTGTCGAATAAGGACTAGAAACGTCAAGTTAGTATAGTTAGATGACACAAGGGCTATATATATCCCATCCATACTTCCATGGAGGGGTAAGGATTCATTTTGTATCATCTCTTGTAGGTGTGTGTGTGTGTGTGTGTGTGTGTGTGTGTGTGTGTGTGTGTGTGTGTGTGTGTGTGTGTATGTTTCTCTCCTCTCATCACACACACATCTTCCCTTTTCTCTCATTTCTAATAAAATGGCTAAGTACTTGTTTAATCCTCCCCGACCTCCGGATCGTTGTTTTTTGGGCTGAATCTTTAAGGGTAAACACACATTGAAAGAAGCGGGACGACAAGAACAACAAAAGTGAAGGAAGTTGTTTTAGATGCGGAGACAAATCTACTTATCGATGAATGTCTGAAACCCCAAAGTACAAGAACTATGGGCTTTTGTTAGAGGTTTTGGAGTGTATAGTGGTGAGGAAGATGATGAAAAAGCTAAAGATGAATATGTGTCATGTTCAAGCATCTAGTGAGGTACATTCCGAATCTTCTACGTTAGTGATGAAAACTCTTCATTAGATGATTTTACTCTAGATAATGATTTAATAAATTATGTAGAACGGTTTAAATAATCCCTAAAACAAACAACTTAAGAGCAATTAGATATAGTTTAAATAAATGGAATTAATGAGCTTAAAAAAAGGGTCAAAAAAGTTTGCAACGTGTCAAAAAACTTAAAATTCGAAAATGAAAAGCTCAAGAGGAAGCATTCGAAGCTAACTCAATTTCTGAAGTGTACACACACACTCATGAAATGCTAAGTTTCCACAAACCCTCAGGATAAAATTAGGTCTAGGTTTTATATCATTGAGCTCAGCAAGCGGGACTAAAGGCAAGTTAAAATTTGTTAAATCTCAAACCTCTGAACAACAGGTGCGCCCCCCAGATTAAATTGGGAGGCCCCCTGATTGTCAGTCGGTCCCCAAAAGAAAATTAGGGGACCGTACTGATTTGTGAAGAACAAGAAACCTTCTCATTTTCAAAATCCATTTTAGGTACATATAATGGTAAATAACGTTAAAGTTCTCGTTGCTAGTGATGATGAGGTTAAATGTTTTATAAACATTCTTTAAAACTCGGAGATAGATTTACGAAATGAGAAAGAGAATAAATGGGTTTGTAAGAAAACTACGAAATGACAAAAAGACATTCCAAAGAAGCCGGAACGACAAAAGTAAAAGGAAGTGCTTTAGATGTGGAGACCCAAATCATCTCATCGGAGAATGTCCAAAACAACCAAGAGGCACGAACCAAAGGGATTTTGTTGGAGGTTCTTGGAGTAAAAGTGGCAAGGAAGATGATGAAAAGGCCAAGGACGAAACGTGTCTCGTGGCTCAAGCATGTAGTGAGATATGCTTGGGAACTGACTTGGAGCCCAACGAGTGGATAAAAGATAGTGGATGCACTAAACACATGACGGGCAACTAAAAGCTTTTCTCCAAATACAAAGCATATAATGGAGGTAATGTAATCTTTGGTAGTAATCTACGAGGTAACATCATTGGCAAATGTACGATTTCTCATGACTCCCTAAATATTGAAAATGTTGAGCATGTAAATAACTTAGGATTTAATTTACTAAGTGTTAGTCAAATATGTAATAATAAGTGCAAAGTAATATTCTCTGAGCACAATAGTGAAATACATAAGGATGGAAAGGTCATAGGTAGAGGTATTAGGAAAAGCGGCTTATATGTGATGAAATTAGAAAATAAGCCGAAAGATAAAATTTGTCTTACAACGATTGACGAAAACTCCACTATGTGGCATAGGAGATTAGGACACACAAATATGCGTTTAATTCAATCGTTAGCATCTAAGGAACTAGTTAGAAATTTACCCAAACTTAAGTTTGATCAACATTTTTGTGATGCTTGCAAAATTAGAAAACAAGCTCACACTAGTCACAAAGCTAAGAATATGGTTTCAACGACTAGATGCTTAGAACTTCTACACATGGATATCTTTGGTTCATCCGTCGTACGGAGTTACGGAGGAAACCTCTACACCTTAGTAATAGTAGATGACTATTTTAGGTATACATGGACAAGATCTTAAAACCAAAACCAAGGCTTTCGAGCAATTTGAAATCTTTAGTAAGAAAATACAAAATCAACTAGGATGTCTAATAGTTTCAATTAGGACAAACCACGGTAGGGAATTTGATAATGAAGTGCAATTTGGAGAGTTTTTTAATACTAATAGAATTACACGTAACTTCTCAGCTCCACGCACTACACAATAAAATGGTGTTGTAGAAAGGAAAAATAGGACTCTACAAGAGATGAGTAGAACAATGTTTTATATGAACAATCGTTACCATAAAAGTTTTGGTGTAACGCTGTAGATATGTCAACCTACATACTTAACCGTATCTTGATTAGATCCATCTTAGGAAAAACATCATACGAACTCTTGAGAGGTAGGAAACCTACTCTTGATTACATTAAAGTGCTTGGAAGCAAATGCTTCATACTAAACACAAAAGATTACCTCACCAAGTTTGACCCAAAGTCATACAAAGGTGTCTTCCTAGGTTACTCCCAAAATAGTAAAGCCTACATCATCCTAACAAACACACAATGAAACTCAAAGAATCACTAAACGTGACATTCGATGAAACTCCTCCCCAATCTAAAACGTCACCCTTAGTAGATGATGATTTAGATGAAGAAGAAGCAATTTAGGTTACCGAAAAGAAAAATTTAGAAAATGACTTTGAGGATGAAACTTTAGAAATTGACAAAATCGTCAATATTAAGGAATCTATGAATCATCCATTAGAAAATGTCATAGGAAACCTTAACCAAATAACTCTTAAGTCACAAGCCCAATACTAAAGCAATTTCTTTTGTTTTATATCAACTATAGAACCTAAGAATATTGACAAAATCGTCAATATTAAGGAATCTATGAATCATCCATTAGAAAATGTCATAGGAAACCTTAACCAAATAACTCTTAAGTCACAAGCCCCAAACCAAAGTAATTTTATTGTTTTATATCAACTCTAGCTACTAAGAATATATGTGAAGCATTGAAAGACGAGAGTTGGATAATTGCAATGCAAGAAGAATTAAATCAATTCATTGCAAATGATGTTTGGGAGCTAGTACCACAACCTAAGTCTATGACAATTATAGGAACTATGTGGGTATAAAGAAATAAGCTTGACGAAAATGGCGTCGTGTCTAGAAATAAGGCTAGACTAGTAGCACAAGGTTATAATCAACAAGAAGGTATTGATTATGACGAGACATGTGCTCTGGTAGCTAGATTAAAGCCAATTAAGATTTTTATTAGCTTATGCTTGTGCCTTAGATTTTAAATTATTCCAAATAGACGTAAAAAGTGCATTCTTAAATGGTTTTATCAATGAGGAGGTATACCTGGCACAATCTTCAAGGTTCATTGATTTCAAAAAACCTAATCCTGTTTACAAAGTTAAGAAAGGTTTGTATGGTCTTACACAAGCTCTTAAAGCTTGGTACGATAAGCTAAAAGATTTTCTTTTTAAACATGAATATAACATGAGAATGGTAAATAACACACTTTTTACAAAGAAGAAATGTTCAAATCTCATCATTGTTCAAATATATGTCGACAACTTTATATTTGGTTCAACTTGTCAAGAGTTGTGTGATGACTTCGCCAAAATCATGCACGACGAGTTTGAAATGAGCATGATGGGTGAACTAAACTTCTTCCTTAGATTACAAATAAAACAATTAGAAGACGTTATTTTCTTTAATCAATCTAAATATATTAAAGAAATGCTTAAGAAATTTGGTTTATAAGAATCTAAACCAATAAAAATGCCCATGTCCACGGATAAAAAACTCACAAAAGATGAAGAAGGTGAAGTCTTGTGGACAATTACTAATTATAGATGGAGTCATGAATAGGTAGTTTTATTAAGCCTAACAAGCAAGTAGAGCCCGATATTAATTATTTTGTTTTGTGTCTGCCCTTAGATGCTCAGCTTCCATGAGCGATATCCCAAACCTTTCTTTACTTTATGAAGCGGTTTAAGCGTAATCTTTGACACTCTAAAAGGCTCTACTTTACTTGGGTTTACGGTTCCTTAGGGGACTGATAGAAAACTATATTTATGTCTGACTCTGGATCATGCCGTGAAAGATTATGTGGATCTAAAAAGCACTAGCGGTATTTGTACATTCGTAGGATGTTGTCTAACTTCCTGGTTCTCGAAGAAACAAACTGCTCTTGCTATCTCCACGTTAAAGCTGAATATGTAAGCACCAGAAAGGCATGTCAACAAGCACTATGGATGAAACAAGCTCTTACTGACTACGACATCCGCCTCAACGATGTTTCGATTATGTGCCACAACAAAGGCGTGATTGACTTAAGCAAAAACTTCATGCAAAATAAGCATACGAAACACATCAAAATACATCATCATTTCCTTCGCGACAACGTACAACAAGGAAATATTTATATTGAAAAAGTTTCGTCTGAAGATAACATCACCGATATTCTCACTAAACCTCTCAAACGCGAACCTTTCAATTATCTTCGTCTAGGTCTAGGAATGATGGATTACTTCTCGTAAACGTCTCTTCTTTCTTCTACTAGTCTCGTTCATATTAAATCTAATCTCTTGTAAAGTGATAACTTAATTATTTTATCCGAAATATTTAAGTATTTTTAATGCATGAAATGCAAATTAAAATGTCACTTGTTCAAGAAAATCTCGTAAACGTCTCTTCTTCCTTTCCTCTTATATTCTCGTCTCGATTATATTCACCCTAACATCTCGTAAACATTTTTTCCTTCTTTTACGAGTCTCGTTTCTATTCCATTTGTCGTGACAACTTAATTATTTCATCCGAAATATTTAAGCATTTTTAATTCGCGAACATCCGTCCATCCACAAATTAACAAACCTAAATATCAATCATTTCCCCATGTCATGGCATCTATGGGAAATTATGATGATTATTTTAATGGTGATTCGGAATCACTAAGTGATGAGGAAAGCACGTGGATCAATTAAGTCAATTGGAAAGACGTCTCAAAGAAAGTTGAAGGGACAAGAATATAATTTTAAGACTATTATGCACTTAGTATTTAACTTTATGACTTGCTCATAGTGGTATTATTAAACCTAATGTTTGCATGTATTCTCTACACTCATTATATTATTATGGCAAAAATAACATGCATGCTTGATATTTGCATTACTTCTTGTTTAGCTTATGTGTATATATATGAATGCATGCTTAGAGTAGTTGACACTAGCTTTTCAAATATAGCTAATTATGTGATTCTAGACATAGGATTTGCTACAACCAGCCACTCTAGTCACCACCTTTTTCTCTCCAGATTTGAAAAATAACCAAACTTGGCAAACTCTGTCGTCCAACAGTGGATGGTCCCTAATTTATAAGGGCGGTCCCAGATATATTAGGGACCAACACTTTAATTACGGGACCGGCACCTGCTGTCACGTTTTATTATACTGTTTTCCTTTTACAACTTTGAAAACTTTTACCATAGCCCCAGCTACTCTTGCCTTAAATTCATAAACATCATTTGGATTTCTAATTTCCTACTCTCATCCATACTCTAAATACATCACATCTTCTGTTATTAAAAGCCTTCATCTTCTTCATTCTTCACCACCATCTTTTCTCTCATCTTCAATCTTCATTTCTCATGTCTTCTTCCCAAAACTCATATTCCAACTTCTCAAGAAAGCCTAGAATCCCTGTAAGACCAATATGAAAGAAAACTACTACTTCACCACAATCACCACCTCCATTAATTGAAGCTCTTCCAACATCTCTTACTCTCAATTCCTCACCACTTGTGACATTTCATATTTTTTTCAAGGTTATTATCTTAAACCATATTTTAATTCTATTTTACCTTTTGAGTAAAATCGTGCATTTTATTATTTACCCGGTTAGAAATTTTTCGTTCCTAGCTAAGCTTGAGCCGTATTTAGAATCAATATCCGTCTTGTGCCCTACGTAATTTATTATTTTACAAAATTATCCCATATGTTATAATTTTATTTTTAACTTATACGTTTTCGCTTCGTGGTTCCACCTAAACCCTTGCAACATTTTAAGTTTACACCCGTTAGCCCAAAAAATACCCACTTATTCTAAAATTTACACAAAACAAACCCATAACACCCCTCCCTATCATAACTCACGTCCAAAACCAACCTCGTGGACATGTGTCCATGAGGTGGTTAACCAAATAAGAGTGCATGTATGTGTTGTCTAGAAAATCTAGATAATGGGACACTTGGAATGTGTATTTGCATGCCTGGATGCAAGACTATCTACTCACCGTTCTAGCATTCTCATAGTAAACTCCACCATTTCATTCTTCTCTCTTTTTCTCCTCTTGGTTTTCGTCCTTCATAGGCTTCACAAACACCATAACCATATCAAAATTTCTAGCTAAAAATCATCACTGGTTAAGTTAAGGCATCAATGTAGTGTGAGTGTATCTTAGATATTCAAACACCTTCAAGAACACATTCTTACAAGGTTTAGGGGCTGAATTAGTGGGTTATTTTTAAGGGTTAATACTTAGAGTTGTGGTGTTATTGTAGAAGGATTATTGTGGTTTTTAAGCTTGGTTTTTGCTTTGGTTTTTGGTTGATTGGTGAAGGTTCTTACAAAATCATATTCTAAGGCTTATAAGTTGATATTGGTCTGGGTAAAATGAGGTTGAGGGGCTGAGATTATTGATTTAGTTAGGTTTATTGATTGGTGTTGTTGGGTCAAAATTTGGAGGAAAAAGGTGTATAAGTTGTGTTGATTTCTCACTAGTTTTCATTGTCTTATAAGACTCCAATATTGTTTCCTTGTTTTTCTTTCTTGTAAATGTGTTCTTGATTTATATTTTCTGGAAACATATGATCTTTGGTGTATATAAGAGTGTTCATTAAAGTGGTATGGCATTGTATAGATTTTTTTGATGAGATAGAAACTTGTTGGGAGTAAGATTTGGTAAAGTGATTTTGGGACAGTTTTGCAATAGGAGCTAGATGGACCTATTATGAATTATATTTGTCATAGCGGTACGCTAGGAGAAGTTGACAGAGATGTTGGTATATGTTTAAGGTACATGTGGTTAATCGGATAGAGCTGTATCTCTTCCGGGTCAGTGAGATATGACTGATTTACTAAAACTAGTCAAATCTGTCACACTGTAAGGAAAAGGAGTATAACTCTACATTTTTGCACTAACTCTTTGAAATAAAAAGATGATACATGTAGAGGACTCTTAGACCCTATCACCATCCATTTAGTCCTCATCTCATACTATTGTAGACTGTGATTTATGGCTGTTTTTGTGGAGAGGTAAAAATCTGGAAATATTCTGTTTTGAATGACCAGGGGTAAATTGGTCTTTTCACATAGTTATGAGACTTTTGAAAATATAAGGCCTGTATTTTTAGACGATAGACTCAAAATGATTTTCGTAGGCGGAAACTACAGATTTTTATCAATTACGAATTAGGAATTAGAGGTTTGTTAAGTTGGTTGAAGGCAGAATTTTGGGACAGAATTGTTAGCTTAGGTGTAAAATTAGAACGATTAAATTCATATTAGCTAGGCTTATGAGACATGAAAATAAATATGTTTTGGGATGTATTACTACAAGGTAGTGGCTATATTTTGGGCAAACTATACTTTATAAAAATTGAGTGCAATGCCATACTTATTTCGGAAACACATCTTATAATACTTGTTACTTTTACGTATCGAGTAGTATTTTCTTGTTCTAAATTACGCCATCCCTTTTAGGTGGTGCTTAGGATTTCGTGTTCGTTCCAGCATGTTTGTTATTACTACAGGTCCAATTGCTTAAGGTGAGTTCATAGCCTCGCCTTTACTCGTTATTACATGCTTTAATAAACCATGGCGAGTGAGATACATGCAAGTTTTTCACCATAAATGAACCACAAAAGATATGGGTATGATCTTGACCCGAAGTTTTATAGAATTTGAACACAAATGATTTATGGGTATGCTTGACCTAAAGATTTACAAAAACTGAACACAAGTGATTGATGGGTGTGCTTGACCCAAATACGTGAATTATTGACATCGAGTACCTCTTGCCTGAAAAGTCTCTAATTTCATAAACCGTTAATTACGTACATGGTAAACGCTAGTACAAGTGAAAAGATCTATTGCGTTTGAAAAACCCCGTTCGGATGAGTAGTGCTCACTTGAGTACATGTCGAACGAACGCATTGTATTGAGAATTAAGGTATGTGACAAGTATACCTTCGATGGGCAAACTTATATTATTTAGTTAACGTTTGGTGTCATAAGCTCAATGCAATAATATTATTACCTGACTTGCGTGCATGGCAATGTCACTTGATGAACGAAAGCTTGTGTTCTACTTGTTTACACCTATAAACTCTATGATTTAACATTGCTTTAACTTACAAAACTTATGAATTCACAGAGGCACATAAAATTGTTGACCGTTTTTTCGCATGTTAGCATTAGGTTTTTTTCATGTAATATTGCTCAGAGAGGGGGGGTGGGGGGAAGCCGCACAGATATGTACTAGAGACTCTACATTTTTATACATTCGACAAAACTTTATTTCTTAAAACTTTGTGTATTGTTAAGCTGTTGGGACCTGTTCTTAAACTCTGATATTTTAACATGTCGAATGTGAACAATTATTCTAAAACGTCTCTTTTGAGGTCGTTTTTCGTGACTTGTACTTTGTGACTATGAAGTAGCACCCCATGTTGTATTCCGCCGCGTTCCGAAAATGGGGGAGTTACAGATTAGTATCAGAGCACTCGTTATAAAGAACTGGGTCATTTTCGAAACCTAGACTTTAACTATTTTTTCAAAGTTAAAAGTATCCCTTGATATATCTGATATCCGTCGGCGCGCTGAAGACTTCCTGATTCCTTATTTACTCCCTCGAGCGTTACTAATAGCATTATATAAGGATATTTATATACATACTCTATTTGCTTTTCGATACCTTATGCCTACCTTCAAGTGTACCTCTACTTATTTATATAGAAGTAATTTATATAAATATCGACTATTTTCGATCACTTACATCTATTCTCTAAAGCGTTACTAAATTTCTATATGAATGTTGTTTATACAAACACTAGGGCTTTTCTTAAGACATTGTGTTGGACACAATGGTCTCGTTATTTCAAGACATTGTGAATGATACAACGGTCTCTAAAACCTTCTCAAGACATTGTTAGCGATACAATGGTCTCTAGAACTTCACAAGATTTTCCCATAATACCATTTTCGAGGATATCGAAACTCGACATAGTTTGTCGATCCCATTGGTCATTTTACTTTTCGACTTTGAGTTTGAACACTCACCTCGTACTTTTGAAACGCATATGTCGTCGCATAACCTACTGCATAGAATCATGCTGACAGATTTGAATACGACTATTAACTTATCTCCTCGTACATGACGCCTTGGAGCATCTACTTTTGGAACATGACTCGTTAACGTCTTATTCTTTTTCTCTTTTTCTCGTAGTGATTTTGGAGAATTATGCTACCAAGAAGGCAATTGCTAAATTTTGACAGTTATCAATCGATTGATAGCCCAACGTATGGCTGACATGCTCTTTCGCCTAGAACGAAATGATATCTCAGATGCAAGAAGAAATAACGCATGAAGACCCCGTGGTTGGACAAAACCACACAAATTAAATGTCACGTCATTCGACTAAAATATCAATAACACAACAAGCATGTACCATCATCGAAGATAGACTCTGACCATCATAGATAATGATGACCCTTTTATTATAACGTTTTCTTTGAAACTCTCCGATGTATTATTTGCTTTGTGGTATTATATAAATCTACTCCTTGTCAATAATTAAATTTGTTTGTACAATTAACTTTCATATTTCATTTAATATCTTTGTATACCATATCCTTTAAATGTGCGGTTTTAACTGCCCTTTACTAATTAATTTCTCATACCATTATTTACTCTATCCTGTTTAACATCCTTGATATGTTACTTCTTTGATATCCGCCTCTTTCAACTATTGATATTAATTCTCTTAATTGCATCGGCTAATTTCATGAATAACTCTCTATAGTCTTTCATAATTCTTCACGTTCATTTCTTTTTTACCGTTATTGTATTTTGATATTCTTGACATCTATTTCTATACTACCTTTATTATGGTCAACTGATTCTTTCGTTACTTGATTATTTGTACAAATGATTCTTCATACTTCCCTAATTCGTAATCATTCTCTATATACTTATTCTTTTGATCATTATTACATTTGTACATATGTTCTTTTTACGTGCTCTCTAAAGCCGTTGACATATTCATATTTTACATGCTCGCGATATATTTCATTGTTTCTTCATATACTTTTATTATTCCTCTCGCGATGCTATGACCATTCTTCTTTTATGATCTACTCATTCTTTCGTTGTATTGATTAATAATCATTTGTTGCTTTGTTCATAAAAATATTTAATCTCTCCTTTTTAGAATTCCTTGTACATAAATTATTATACTCGGTTAATCGTTTTGCATTGCCATCTACTTATTTTGAGGATCTGTACTTTTCCTTGATTCCTTCGTTCACATAAGTTATTTTTGTGCAATGGATTATTCTTACTCGAGCATTGCATCTTTAATCCTCGTAATGACATATAAATTCCTTGTTCGCTGTTTTCTCACCAATACAAATATTCAATCCTTTCATTTAGGATTTTCATAACAATTGATCCGTACCCATGCACATTGCATACATTTAATGCTTTGATTATTATCTATTCAATATTCGTTTGCTATCATGTTTAATTATTTGAACCCTTCGAACATGTTTTGACACGTAAAGACAGGAGCTTTAGTCCTGACACTAAAGGAATTGGGACACAACATATACGGTACACAAGGTGTAAGAGTTACGCAAACCAAGCGAGCTTTTACAAACTTGAACTACCACGTGGAACACGGTGGAGTCCATATACACCTTTCCCAGTCTCGAACCTACGAACGTTACTTTGATAAAACCTTTGTCGTTCCACTAGATAGACGCATTCTGACTCGACAACAAGCTAACACCTTATCGACAAAGTTCGTTGATATTCACTAACGAGTACACTGAGCTCACATGGGATCGCGAATTCAAGTTCGAAGCACATGTATCCTCATCTCATCAACGATAAAACCGACGGCGAATAAGACAAATTGAGCACCAGGACGACGCTCCCTTAAGTGGGAAGGCTGTGACATTTTGTATTTTTTTCAAGGTTATTATCTTAAACCGTATTTTAATTCTATTTTTACTTTTGAGTAAAATTGTGCGTTTTATTATTTACCCAATTAGAAAATTTTCGTTCCTAGCTAAGCTTGAGCCGTATTTAGAATCAATATTCGTCTTGTGCCCTACGTAATTTATTATTTTACAAAATGACCCCATATGTTATAATTTTATTTTTAACTTATACGTTTTATCCGCTTTGTGGTTCCGCCTAACGCGTTGCAAACATTTTACGTTTTATACCTGTTAGCCAAACAATACCCACTTATTGTAAAATTTACACAAAACAAACCCATAACACCCCTCCCTATCATAACTCATGTCCAAATCCAACCTCGTGGACATGTGTCCATGAGGTGGTTAACCAAATAAAAGTGCATGTATTTGTTGTCTAGAAAATCTAGATAATGGGATACTTGGAATGTGTATTTGCATGCCTTGATGCAAGACTATCTACTCACCGTTCTAGCATTCTCATAGTAAACTCCACCATTTCATTCTTCTCTCTTTTTCTCCTCTTGGTTTTCGTCCTTCATAGGCTTCACAAACACCATAACCATATCAAAATTTCTAGCTAAAAATCATCACTAGTTAAGGGCCTCAATGTTAGTGTAGTGTTCTTAGTATTCAAACACCTTCAAGAACACATTCTTACAAGGTTTAGGGGCTGAATTAGTGGGTTATTTTTAAGGGTTAATACTTGGAGTTGTGGTGTTATTGTAGAAGGATTATTGTGGTTTTTAAGCTTGGTTTTTGCTTCGGTTTTTGGTTGATTGGTGAAGGTTCTTACAAAATCATATTCTAAGACTTATAAGTTGATATTGGTCTGGGTAAAATGAGGTTTTTAGGGGTTGAGATTATTGTTTATGATGGTTTATTTATTGGTGTTGTTGGGTCAAAATTTGGAGGAAAAAGGTGTATAAGTTGTGTTGATTTCTCACTAGTTTTCATTGTAATATAAGACCACATTATTGTTTCCTTGTTTTTCTTTCTTGTAAAGTTGTTCTTGATTTATATTTTCTGGAAACATATGATCTTTTGTGTATATAAGAGTGTTCATTAAAGTGGTATGGCATTGTATAGATTTTTTTTTGATGAGATAGAAACTTGTTGGGAGTAAGATTTGGTAAAGTTATTTTGGGACAATTTTGCAACAGTAGCTAGATGGACCTATTATGAATTATATTTGGTCATGAGGAACCTAAGAAAGTGGATAGAGATGTTGGTATATGTTTAAGGTACATGTGGTTAATTGGATAGAGCCTTATCTCTTTCGGGTGAGTGAGATATGACCGATTTACTAAAACTAGTCAAATCTGTCACACTGTAAGGAAAAGGAGTATAACTCCACATTTTTGCACTAACTATTTGAAATAAAAAGATGATACATGTAGAAGACTCTTAGAAATATCACCTCCATTTGGCCTCATCTCAATAGCTATTATAGATTGTGATTTATGGCTGTTTTCGTGGAGAGGTAAAAATCTGGAAATATTCTGTTTTGAATGACCAGGGGTAAATTGGTCTTTTCACATGGTTATGAGACTTTTGAAAATATGAGGCATGCATTTTTAGACAATAGACTCAAAATGATTTTCATAGGCGAAAACTATAGATTTTTATTATTTACGGATTAGGAATTAGAGGTTTGTTAAGTTTGTTGAAGGCAGAATCTTGGGACAGAATTGTTAGCTTAGGTGTAAAGTTAGAACGATTAAATTCATATTAGCTAGGCTTATGAGACATGAAAATAAATATGTTTTGGGATGTATTACTACAAGGTAGTGGCTATATTTTGGGCAAACTATACTTTATAAAAATTGAGTGCAATGCCATACTTATTTCGGAAACACATCTTATAATACTTGTTACTTTTACGTATCGAGTAGTATTTTCTTGTTCTAAATTACGCCATCCCTTTTAGGTGGTGCTTAGGATTTTGTGTTCGTTCCAGCGTGTTTGTTATTACTACAGGTCCTATTGCTTAAGGTGAGTTCATAGCCTCGTCTTTACTCGTTTACATGCTTTATAAACCATGCGAGGGAGATACATGCTAGTTTTCACAGAAATTGAACACAAATGATTTATGGGTATACTTGACCCGAAGTTTTATAGAATTTAAACATAAATGATTTATGGGTATGCTTGACCTAAAGATTTACATAAATTGAACACAAGTAATTGATGGGTGTGCTTGACCCGATTACATGAATTATTGACATCGAGTACCTCTTGCCTGAAAAGTCTCTAATTTCATGAACCGTTAATTACGTACATGGTAAACGCTAGTACAAGTGAATAGATCTATTGGGTTTGAAAAACCATGTCCGAGTGAGTAGCGCTCACTTGAGTACATGTCAAACGGACGCATTGTATTGAGAATTAAGGTATGTGGCAAGTATACCTTTGATGGGTAAACTTATATTATTTAGTTAACGTTTGGTGTCATGAGCTCGATGCAATAACATTATTACCTGACTTGCGTGCATGGCAATGTCACTTGATGAACGAAAGCTTGTGTTCTACTTGTTTACACTATAAACTCTATGATTTACATTGCTTTACTTATCAAAACCTATGAATTCACAGAGGCACATAAAATTGTTGACCGTTTTTTCGCATGTTAGCATTAGGTTTTTTTCATGTAATATTGCTCAGAGAGGGGGGGTGGGGGGAAGCCGCACGGATATGTACTAGAGACTCTACATTTTTATACATTCGACAAAACTTTAATTTTTCAAACATTGTTTTATTAAAACTGTTGGGACCTATTTATAAACTCTGATATTTTAATATGTCGAATGTGAAAACTTATTTCTAAAACGTCTCTTTTTGAGGTCGTTTTCTATAATTTGTACTTTGTGACTATGAAGTAGCACCCCAATGTTGTATTCCTCTGCGTTCCGAAATAGGGGTGCTAAAGATTGGTATCAGAGCACTCGTTATAGAGAACTGGGCCGTTTTCAAAAACTAGACTATAACTATTTTTCAAAATTAAGAGTCTCTCCTTGATATATCTGATATTCGTGCGCGCATACTTCCTGATTATTTATTTACCCCCTCGAGCATTACTAATAGCATTATATAAGGATATTTATATACATACTCTATTTGCTTTTTGATACCTTACGCCTACCTTCAAGTGTACCGCTACTTATTTATATAGAAGTAATATATATAAATATTGACTATTTTCGATCACTTACACATATTCTCTAAAGCGTCACTAAATTTCTATATGAATGTTGTTTATACAAACACTAGGGATTTTCTTAAGACATTATGTTGGACACAATGGTCTCGTTATTTCAAGACATTGTGATTGATACAACGGTCTCTAAAACCTTCTCAAGACATTATTAGCGATACAATGGTCTCTAGAACTTCACAAGATTTTCCCATAATACCATTTTCGAGGATATCAAAACTCGACATAGTTTGTCGATCCCATTGGTCATTTTACTTTTCGACTTTGAGTTTGAACACTCACCTCATACTTCTGAAACGCATATGTTATCGCGTAACCTACTGCATAGAATCATGCCGGCAGATTTGAATACGACTATTAACTTATCTCCTCGTACATGGCGCCTTGGAGCATCTACTTTTGGAACATAACTCGTTAACGTCTTATTCTTTTTCTCCTTTTCTCCTTGTGATTTTGGAAAATTATGCTACCAAGAAGGCAATTGCTAAATTTTGATAGCTATCAATCAACTGATAGCCCAACGTATGGCTGACATGCTCTTTCGCCTAGAATGAAACGAGATCTGAGATGCCAAGAAGGAATTACGCATGAAGACCCGTGTGACAAACCACACTAATAAAGGTCACGTCTTCCGACTAGAATATCATTTGGGAATAACACAACAAGCATTCCCACTCCGAAGAGAGACTCTTGACCATCATAGTTAATGATGACCCTTTTTAATTATAACATTTCTTCGAAAACTCTCTATGTATTGTTTGCTTTGTGGTACGAATATATCCACTCCTTTCAATAATTAATTGTTTGTACAATTAACTTTTCATATTTCATTTTAATATCTTTGGTATACCATATCCTTTAAATGTGTTGGTTTTAACTCCCTTTACTAATTAATTTCTCGTACCATTATTTCCTCTATCCCGTTTAACATCCTTGATGTATTACTTCTTTTATATCCGCCTCTTTCAACTATTGATGTTAATTCTTTGAATTGCATCGTTTAATTTCATGAATGACTCTCTATAGTCTTTAATAATTCATTACGTTCATTTCTTTTTTACCGTTATTGTATTTTGATATTCTTGACATCTACTTCTATCCTACCTTTATTATGGTCAATTGATTCTTTGTTTACTTGATTATTTGTACGAATGATTCTTCATACTTCCGTAATTCGTAAATTGTTTATACGAATCATTCTCTATATACTTATTCTTTTGATCATTATTACATTTGTACATATGTTCTTTTGACGTGCTCTCTTAATCCGTTGACATATTCATAATTTACATGCTCGTGATATATTTTATCGTTTCTTCATATACTCTAATTTATTCCTCTCGCGATACTATGACCATTTTCTTTTATGATCTTCATTCTTTCCTTGCAATGATTAATGATCGTTTGCTGCTTTGTTCATAAAAATATTTAATCTCTCCTTTTTAGAATTCCATGTTCACAATTAATTATACTCGGTTAATCTTTTTGCATTGCCCTCTACTTATTTTGGAGATCTGTACTTTTCCTTGACTCCTTCATTCACATTGTTATTTTTGGCGCAATTGATTATTCTTACTCGACATATGCATCTTTGATCCTCGGTATGACATATAAATTCCTTGTTTTCGCTTGTTTTCTCACAAGTACAAATATTCAATCCTTTCATTTAGGATTTTCATAATAATTGATCCGTACCCATGCACATTGCATACATTTGATGCTTTGACTATTATCTATTCAATATTCATTTGCTATCATGTTTAATTATTTGAACCCTTTGAACATGTTTTGACATGTAAAGACATGAGCTTTAGTCTTGACACTAAAGGAATTGGGAAACTACATATACGGTACAAGGTGCACAGTTACCAGAGCAAGCGAGCTATACAAACTTGAACTACCATGGGAACTCGGTGGAGTCCATATCACCTTTCACGTCTCGAACCTAAAGGAACGTTTCTTTGATAAAACCTTGTCGTTCCACTAGACGCATTCTGACTCGACAACAAGCAACACCTTATCGTCAAAGTTCGTTGATATTCACGACGAGGGCCTGAGCTCACATGGGAGCGAGAAGATCAATTCAAGAACAAGTATCCTCGTCTCTTCACGAGTAAACCGACAGCGAATATGGCAAATTAAGCACCAGGACGGCGCTCCCTTAAGGTGGGAAGGCTGTGACATTTCGTATTTTTTTCAAGGTTATTATCTTAAACAATATTTTAATTCTATTTTTACTTTTGAGTAAAATCGTGCGTTTTATTATTTACCCAATTAAAAAAATTTCGTTCCTAGCTAAGCTTGAGCTGTATTTAGAATCAATATCCGTCTTGTGCCCTACGTAATTTATTATTTTACAAAATGATCCCATATGTTATAATTTTATTTTTAACTTATACGTTTTTGCTTCGTGGTTCCGCCTAAACCCTTGCAACATTTTACGTTTATACCTGTTCACTTATTTAAAATTTACACAAAACAAACCCATAACACCCCTCCCTATCATAACTCACGTCCAAAACCAACCTCGTGGACATGTGTCCATGAGGTGGTTAACCAAATAAGAGTGCATGTATGTGTTGTCTAGAAAATCTAGATAATGGGACACTTGGAATGTGTATTTGCATGCCTTGATGCAAGACTATCTACTCACCGTTCTAGCATTCTCATAGTAAACTCCACCATTTCATTCTTCTCTCTTTTTCTCCTCTTGGTTGTCGTCCTTCATAGGCTTCACAAACACCATAACCATATCAAAATTTCTAGCTAAAAATCATCACTAGTTAAGGGCCTCAATGTTAGTGTAGTGTTCTTAGTATTCAAACACCTTCAAGAACACATTCTTACAAGGTTTAGGGGCTGAATTAGTGGGTTATTTTTAAGGGTTAATACTTGGAGTTGTGGTGTTATTGTAGAAGGATTATTGTGGTTTTTAAGCTTGGTTTTTGCTTCGGTTTTTGTGTTCATTGGTAAAGGTTCTTACAAAATCATATTCTAAGACTTATAAGTTGATATTGTTCTGGGTAAAATGAGGTTTTTAGGGGTTGAGATTATTGTTTATGATTGGGTTTATTTTATTGGTGTTTGTTGGGTTCAAATTTGGAGGAAAGAAGTGTATTAAGTTGTGCTTGATTTCTCACTATTTTGTCATTGTAATATAAAGACCTACATTATTTTATCCTTGTTTTTCGTTTCTTGTAAAGTTTGTTCTTGATTTATAATTTCTTGGAAACATATGATCTTTTGTGTATATAGAGAGTGTTCATTAAAGTGGTATGGCATGTATAGATTTTTTTTTTATGAGAATAGAAACTTGTTGGGAGTAAGAATTTTGGTAAAGTTATTTGGGACAATTTGTCAACAGTAGCTAGAAGGACCTATTGTAGATTATTAATTATATTTTTTGTGTCATGAGGAACCTTAAGAAAGTGGATAGAGATTTGGTATAGTGTTTAAGGTTACATGTGGTTAATAGGATAGAGCCATTAACTCTCTTTCGGGTGAGTGAGATATGAACCGATTTTAACTAAAACTATGTCAAATCTAATCACTCTGTTAAGGAAAAGGAGTATAAACTCCACATTTTTGCACTAACAATTGAAATAAAAAGATGCTACATGAAGAGACTCTAGAAGATCACCTCCAATTTGACTAACTTTCTCAATAGCTATTGTAAGTTGATGATATTAAGGCTGTTTTCGTGAGAGTTAAAAATCAGGAAATATTCAGTTTTGAATGATCAGGGTACATTGGTCCTTATTCAACATGTTTTTATGAACATTTGCAAATATGAGGCCTGCATTTTTTAGACAATAGACTCAAAATTATTTTCATATGCGAAAACTACACATTTTTATTAATTACGGATTAGGAATTAGAGGTTTGTTAAGTTGGTTGAAGGCAAAATTTTGGGACAGAATTGTTAGCTTAGACATAAAGTTAGAATGATTAAACTCATATTAGCTAGGCTTATGAGACATGAAAATAAATATGTTGTGGGATGTATTACTACAGGGTAGTGGCTATATTTTGGGCAAACTATACTTTATAAAAATTGAGTGCAATGCCATACTTATTTCGAAAACACATCTTATAATACTTGTTACTTTTACGTATTGAGTAGTATTTTTTTGTTCTAAATTACGCCATCCATTTTAGGTGGTGCTTAAGATTTTGTGTTCGTTCCAGTGTGTTTGTTATTACTACAGGTCCTATTGCTTTAGGTGAGCTCATAGCCTCGCCTTTACTCATTTACATGCTTTATAAACCCCGCGAGTGAGATACATGCTACTTTTTATAGAAATTGAACCCAAATGATTTATGGGTATACTTGACCCGAATTTTTACAGAATTTGAACCCAAATGATTTATAGGTATGCTTGACCCGAAGATTTACAGAAATTGAACATAAGTGATTGATGGGTGTGCTTGACCCGAATACGTGAATTATTAACATCGATTACCTCTTGCCTGAAAAGTCCCTAATTTCATGAACCGTTACTTACGTACATGGTAAACGCTAGTACAAGTGAATATATCTATTGGGTTTAACAAACCCCGTCCGAGTGAGTAGCGCTCACTTGAGTACATGTCGAACGGACGCATTGTATTGAGAATTAAGGTATGTGACAAGTATACCTTTAATGGGCAAACTTATATTATTTAGTTAACGTTCGGTGTCATGAGCTCGATGCAATAATATTATTACATGACTTGCGTGCATGGCAATGTCACTTATGAACGAAAAGCTTGTGTTCTACTTTTTTTACTCTATAAACATGATTTACATTGCTTTACTTTATCAAAACCTATGAAATTCACTCAACAACATATTGTCTGACAGGATTTTCGCATGTTATATAGGTTTTTCCATGTATATAGCTTGGAGAGAAGACCGCACGTAATATGTACTATAGCCTACTACATTTTTATACATTTGACTAAATTTTAATTTTCCAAAACATTGTTTATATATGCTAACATTTGGATCTATTCAAAACTAGCGTGATATTTTAATTGTCGAATGTGAAAACTATTTCTAAAACGTCTCTTTTTGAGGTCGTTTTCCGTAACTTGTACTTTGTGATTATGAAGTAGCACCCCAATGTTGTATTCCGCTGCGTTCCAAAATTGGAGGTGCTACACCACCACAATCTCCAAGAGTGTCTAACCCTCTAACTTTACCACCTCAATCACCAAACCTACTTAGGGACCAAATGGTGAATGAAATCAATGAGCTTCATCACTTATCACATCTCATTGAAGCCAACCCCCAAAATGTAACAAATGCTCCCACACAATCACCATCATCTCTACCACCATCCATGAATTTTTATCCTATCCTAGACCAAGTAAACTTCCATGGGGGCTATTGTATTTGTTGCATGTACAACCGCAAATTAATTTCAATCCTTGAGAAATGATCTCAATTGGATTGAGTTTCTACTCACATGACCTCCCCTCTAAGTCTACGTCCTACAAAACAATGCATCACCTAACACATCACCACCAACTTCTCCACCATCACCACCACAAAACTGAACATTCTTAATGTTTAATTTCTCTTCAAATAAAATTCCACCACCCTTTTGGCTAGAAAATCCTATAAATCTTGAATCATTTAGGATTTTAGTACGTTTTATGAAGTTTTATGCATGGTTCTCTTTTGCATGCTCTATGTTGTATTTTCATACTTATTAAAGTATGAGTTGTATGTTTTTATTTTTAATGCAAGAATTTTAATTTTATGCCTTAATAATTTATTTATTGTGGCTGATATATTTGTTGTGGTTGGTATATATTAGTCCACATTGTTTTGGTTTATTATCTTTTTAGCTAATATATATATTTTTGGGACATTGGTACTAGTTGAGTATATTGCACGTGGACACTAACTCGTTTTTGTAGCTCGATTCCTTGGTGCCCTAAACAAGGGGGATCACACATCAAGGGGGAGCGTTTAATTTTGTCGAATTCTTTCTTCTATCAAATCGATGAAATTTCTTTTTGCTTCGACAAAAAGGGGGAGAAATGGACAAAAACTCATTAATAACTCGTAAACTATATTATTACATAAAATGAGTTTATATTTTATCATCATAAAAAAGAGGGAGACTGTTAATACAAATAATGATTAAAAACATTATTTTTATTTTTCGACCTCTTTACGTTTTGATAATGACAAAATGTAAAAACGTTCTACGTTAAAAATAAACGTATACAAGTTATTAGTCGTAAATTTTTATTTCGACGTAAATCACTTAAGGTATGTACAAATAAGTATTAAACTTGTATAATGATCAAGGAAATAAGTTTTGTCTTAAACCTTACATTTTTGCAAATGTGACTAAACTTTTATAAATAAAATAGACAAAATATTTTTGTAATTAAAAGAAATGTTTTATTAAATATATAAATTTGAAATCTGATTTCCCCCTAAAAAGATACCACCTAAACTAGAAAAATATTTCCTCACTAAAAGACAAGAAAATGAGAGTCTTACTCTGGCCGGTCCCCTTATAGGTGTGTCGGTCCCCAATATATCTGGGACCGACCAATAATTAAGGATCGGCCAGATCTAAGACGCTCTCCAACTTGCCTATAAGTAATGGACTGTTTCCAAACCATTTCCACACCTTTTACACACAGTTTCTTCGGTTTGAATCCCCTTTCTTATTCTATATCTTTCCTTGATCTTTAACTTGTTTAATCTTGTTTAACAAGTGATCCAATCTTTTTTTTCTCAAGTGAAAGAGAAGAACACTTGTAATCACTAGGATACGAAGTGTTATAGTTTAGTGAGTCTTTAGGTAACATTGGTTACGATCTTATTGTAGATCCGATCTATTTACTCTCAATCTTGTGTAGTTGTGTGGATCCGGCTAGTGTGTTAGCTCGAAAAAGATGTGTGAGGGTCGGTTAGTATTTAGTCCATAAAATACAGTAGTCTAGTGGTAGATTGGTTCTAGCTAAGATTAGAACTCGACATCTAGCTTAGTGTCAGAAATTGGTATAAGCGACGTGTACAATTTTTTCCGCATGAATGGAGTTTGTTGACATAGTGAACTCTCGAGTTGGATACCCGGGGAGTGGAGTAGGGCGAAGAAGAGCTTCGTAGCCGAACCACTATAAATTCTCGTCTTATTGTTGATTGATCTCACATACACAAGAATCTCAAGTTTGCGAAACAAAATTTTTTAAAACGTAAATTAACGGTGAAACTATTCAACCCCCTTCTAGTTTCCAAAAAGAAATAGTAAAGACTTAGACAAATGTCTAAGTGACTAAAGAATATGCGTGAAAAGTTTGAAAGGATATGTACAAGTCTTTATCAACGAAAGTCAACATAGACTAGAAATTGCACATAGCAGAACAATTGTCAACATTGTTATACCAAAAGCATGGTTGTCCTTTACCTAGTATATAAGTATGTAATAAGGACAAAGTACAAATGTACTTCGTATGACACGTTATCTTTATCCCACGGGTATTACCCAATATCTTGCTTATATAAAGAACCTTTGTAAATGAGTAAAAGTTAAGTTTGTGCAATTAATGTTATATGATTCATAAACACTTTTACTCCCCAAAACATAACTTAAGTCCGTGATTCAGTATCACTTGGTATAGCATAGTTATTACTCAAACTTTAACTAAGGTTTAAGTTTGAGTTTAAAGAGGAGATCATATACTTACATTGTCATTCAACTATTTTACTTATTCCGCACAGTAAACTAAGTAAATTATTTGATTCATTTCTAATAACAATTTAAACGTTGAAAAATTTTGTGTTTTACTTTAACGTTTTTATCTTATTGAAAGCAAGGTTGCAAAAATCGTTAGACGTTAGTTGGAGACAGGGACCGCCTATTTATTAATCGATTAGGCGGGGATTAATCGAATTGGACTTTTTTATATACAAAATTATAAAGTTTTGAAAATATATGTCTGATTTAGCCAATTTTTGACCGATTTATCTCCGATTTGGCCGATTTCTATCCGTAACCGAGTTGGTCGATTTAGTCAATTTTTGTTCGATTTGACCAGTTTATGTCCGATTTGTTCGATTTTTATCCAATTAATCGATATGTTGACTAATTTTTAATAAAACCGATTAGTGAAAACAAAGACGGTTAATCCTCGCTTAGTGCCTAGACCGATTTTTGCAACACTGATTGAAAGTCACGTAATTATAATACTTAAGCACAAAACTTGATTAGATCAAAGTTTGTAGTTAAACTAATCAAGTAAAGGTGACTCTCACAAAACTCATAAAGTTGTGTTTAACAAAAATCCTTTTTAAATAAAAATTAAGCGAGTGTAGACGCGTATTTATACTTTTCAACAGTAAAAACATAAAAAAGTTTAGCTATAGAAAAACATTATACCAAGACTTTGTCCTCACAAGTCTCACCAAAAATATCGAAGACCATAACCGGCTTTTGGTAAACTTCCTTAAGGTAAGTAATCTATGGGATTGTCTGATATCAAATGATACTTGTATATGCTTCTTTTTTCTTTTTAATTTTTTTTAAACCTGATCATTGTTTTAATAGCCCCCTTCCGGATGAAAGTCCATGTTTTAAGGGGTCCTATATCTAAACTGTTTAAGTGATTAGTTGTCAATATTTTACTTGGATTGCTTATTCGAAATAAGTTACAATTGAAAAGGTTTTTAAGGGGCGTTTGAAACTGCTTATCTGAGGTAAAATACATTTT
>BQNB010021837.1:20348-36610 GCA_026074375.1 Tanacetum coccineum | reverse complement strand
GAACCCAAACCATCCGTTTTTATAATTATGTGTATAAAAATAACGAAACAAACTGACATCAGGTTCAATATTACAAACACGGCACAAGATTTCAAAATGGGAAACCTTGGCAGATCCAAACACGGATAATTGGGTAAATGGAATGCGGAAATGGGTGAGAACAGACACAAAGAAGGTAGAAAAAGGAATGCGATAGTTGGCATAATCAAAGAATCGGGTGTACATTCCAACTTTACCAGCTGGTCTTTCATGCATAGTAGCATCAGAGCTTGGCAATTGAGGATGGACTTCCTCGGGAACAAAATATTTAGAACAAATAGCATCAAGGTGTTCTTGTGTAAGAACACATTTGATAGATGTAATACTGCCCATAATAAAGGAGAAGCAAAGAGATTAACCTGAATCAAGAAGAAAGACTAGAACAAGAGGGACTATGCAACTAGAAAAACCTTGAAAATTTATCAGCAATGGCGGAAGAGTGAAAGAGATGAAAAAAGGAAACAGTAAAGCACGAATCAACTATTTATACCCATGGTATATTTAAGTTTGGTTACGGTAGGATGACGACACGTGCCAGGACACTTCCCAATCAACGGCGCGAAAACATAGTAAAAAGATAATGATAACAGCTGGATGCGGGACCCAGGCGGTCAAATCATGCAGAAGATGAAAGGACATGAAGAGTCCACGTAACCAACGATAAACTGCCAAAACGGCACAAAGACCGCGGAGAAACAGAAGGAGTAAATGAAAATTTGACAGCGGAACCTTAAGTCTAGTAATGCTCACCGCACGCTATAATTGTACCACGTACAGTAAGCAAACTAGACTGGGGGGACTTGATAACGTATAGTATGAGCACCAAGCTTACTGGGCTTAGTTCATAATATACGTATATGGGCCCAGGCCCAATACAGCAAATAGCCGGACTGCTAGGCCTGACAAGGGTCATGCTCCGGATATTTCAAAGACGCACGCGAGTATCTACTCAGCCGCACCCGTGCGCCTCCGCGGACAAATACTGACCGCGGAAGAACACTCGCGTCCGCAAACACGATTATACGTGGACCCTTGCCCGACAAGGGACCCACTCCGACCACTACTAAAGTAACCAAAATACTAGGAAACCCTAGTACTAGACACCTATAAATAGGAGTCACAGTACATCCCAAAAGGTACACAATTATTCTTATTCTATCTGACACATACTCTGACAATGAATACTTACTCTCACGCCGGAGTCTAATCGTGGGGTCCGTCCCCACGGTAAGACTAACGGTTTACTTTTAATTGTGCAGAAAATCATCACTTCTCTTGCTCTAGTATAAGATCCGGTATCCAAGTCGCTTGAAGGCCTGACCCGATAAAGAGACTTGATACACTACCAAGTCCAGCACGAATTTTGTACTAACAGATCTCATCATCAAGAGTCAAGGGAGATAGACTTTTTCTAGAAATGTCAAGAACAACAAAATCAATATTTGAAAGCTTTGAGTTTAACATTTTTAACTACATAAAAAGAGAAAATGCATGATTTAACAAGGATCGCATATATCACCGTATTAAAAGGAATCGCATATATCGTCACATAGTCAATTTTAATATACTTATTTAATTTAATACTTAGATCATCTATTTAATATAAAAAAATACTTAGTCATTTATTTAATAAGAATCGTTTACAACTTAAATATATATTTATTTGAAGACAACATGATCTATCGTATTATAATAATACTGGGTGCTTGCAGATTTTGGGGGTTTTGATTGATACATCTAAACCCAAGTAAGAAGCGGTGGAATGTTATTGGTTATGATCTGCCGGAACAAGCGACGAAGCCAACTAACCCAAGAAAGAAGAAAATGCAAGTATGAAGGTTAGATATTAAACTTTGAGATGTGGGTTTTGTTCATAGTGTTATCTTTGATAATGAGTTTGCTTTATTAGCATTAGTTTATATATATATACTAGTATATATATATATATATATATATATATAATTTTATTTTGTATGTACAAGAAGTCATATGTGGCTAAGGTCAAGAAAGAAGAAATTACAGGTGTGAGTGATTTGTTATTTTTACCAATGTTTTGAAAACCGGGTCAATAATCGACACTGGTGTGTCACCTGGTCACCGGGTTACGGTTCATCCGGTTGGCCCGCCGGGTCAACCCGGTTTCCAAAAATAATAATTAAAATTAATAATATTGTCAATTTAATACAAAAAATACTATATATAAATTATATATATCCTTATATTTAGACAATAAAACTGATTTACTACCAAATATAACATGTAACAAATAAAATTACGTTGCAAATATATATAAAAAACTTATTTTATTTATAAAAAAAAATGAAAAAACCAAAACCCGGCCGGGTCAAACCGGGTCTCGAGAACCGGGTTGACCCGGGTCACCTTAAACCCGGCGGGTCAAACCGGGTTTCGAAAATATAAAACCCGGTTTAATTTAACCCGTTTTTCTGCGACGGTCAACGGTCTCAAAAGGTCAAGAAAGAAGAAATTACAGGTGTGAGTGATTTGTTATTTTTACAGTAGTTTTATTTTGGGTGGTTTTGTAATTTGACTCTGACTATGCCTTGAGAAGAATATGTTATTTATACACCTTTACAGTTGAGAACTTTAGAGTTGAACTAAAGTTGAAATACGTGAGCACTTGAAAAAGAGTACTCTATTTTGGCCATTGTGTACATACCGTGAAAAAAACCCCCTTTAAATTGTAAGTTTTTTTTTAAATTTTAGCTTTGTTTTTTTTATTATGGGTTTTAGGCGAACATGTTAGGGCTCTTGGAGACGCAACGATGGTGGTCGGAGCAGCAAGCAACTGGTTGTCTTCAATTACGATCATATGGGTCTCAGGTAATCAGTATAATCGATTTTTTTCAATTTTATACACTCATGAACGCAAAAACAAGTTTTGCGAGTTTCCACGCAGAAGTGGGAACAATACAGAGGAATGCAACCAATACAAAGGAAACAAATTAAGGATATGCTCAAAGCAGGGAAACTGTCGCACATAATCCGGGAGATGAAGCAAAACAGCGTAAAAGAACAGCCGAAAAAGAAAGGTGAAACCTCAGAAAAAGAGAAACCTCAAGCAATTTTAATGATTCAGTCACGGAAAAAAGCAGTAAGACAGGAAGAATAACTTCAAAGTTTCTCAACCCTACCTCGAATATCATTCCCTCATTCCCGTCCCTGGGGAACGATGAGGGAGCAGAAGGCCCCCTAATAATAGAAGCAGAGGTTGGAGGGCACCAAGTGCACCGCATGTGTATTGACGGAGGGTCATCATTTGAAATACTCTATGAGCACTGCTTTAATCGACTCTATTCAGGAAATAAGAAACCAAATGGTCCCGGCCTACAACTTCCGCTAAGTTAGATCAGCGGTGAAATAAAATGGCCATTAGGACAAATAACACTCTTGGTGAAAGTCAGGGATGACGAGCATTCAACATCAGCATGGATGGACTTTCAGGTGGTGAGATCAACGTCTCCGTTTAATGAAATCATTGGCAACCGGGGGTTGCGGAAAATGAAAGCAATTCCCATCAACAACGCACGAAATGATAAAGTTCCCGGTTATGGGAGGAACACTTACGCTAAGAAGTAAGTAAAAATATGGCCATTGAATGTGCGATAGATCTCCGGCCCAGAAGACCAACCGCCCACCGGAGAATAAAGTAAAAGCGGAAAGGATTAAAAGAGGCAATCACTCCGGAACAGACAGTAAAAGTGATTGGATTCTGGACCTCACGGAAAAAACCAAAAGTAAGCTATGCAACTTACTTCAACGCAGTTTGGATATATTCGCTTGGACCCCAACGGATATGGCGGGCGTTCCAAGACAGATAGCGGAACATAAGTTAAATTTACGAAAAGGTTGTCAGCCGGTTAGGCAAAAGAAAAAAGGCCAAGCCGCAGAAAGGAACATAGCAATAAATGACGAGGTTAGTAAGCTTGTGACATGCAGTTAAATGAGAGAAGATCATATAATACGAATGGCTCACCCCAACCCCGTTGAAGTAGAAAGAGAGCGTGACCACAGTTGTAAATGTGATGTATGATTATCAAGACCTCAAAAAGGTCATATCCCAAGGACTGTATACCCTCAGCAGGTAAAAAGGAACATGGAAGGTCTAATCCTTGTGAGGATTCCCCTTTAAATACTTTCCATGAACGCATACAAGGGGAAACACCAATACAAATGACAGAGTGAAGAATGAGGAAAAGACCGCGTTCATTACAAATCAAGGCATTTTTTGCTACACAAAAATGCCTTTCCAGTCCTAAGTGAACGCCGTTGCAAACCTATCAGACGGCTAGTGGACAAAACAACCACGGACAGATCAGTAGAAACCCTCGAGGTATATATGGCTGACTTTTGGTCATAAAAAGCCACCAACTGAGGATGAAGTCGTCCGCTTGACATAGAATAAACTAATTAAGACGACTCAGAAAAGTCAAATAAACTTGAACCCAAAAAAAAGGTTTTGCACCTAATAGTGTAGTTTTTTGAGGAAGGAATGTTCTTAAGGATACCAGTGTCAATAATAAGTGCAATAAGATTTGTCATACAAGGTAGATACCCGTAATTAAGCCTTCAAATCACCAAATTCTTTAAGTACTTGCAGAAGTTAAATGTAAAATTGGCGAATGCTTATACGTTCTATTAGCAAAGCACGTAGAAATACATTACCATTTTCAAAACTTTGAAAAAATGCACAAAGAAGAGTGACTTTCAATGGACAGAGGAAGCGGAAGCTGCATTCAAACAAATGAAGGAACATATATCAAAGTTAACCTATGCTCAACCCTCCAAAGAACAATAGAAATCTCATTGTCTACACTGTGCAGCATCCAAGGAAGCGTTGAGCTCCGTACTAATTACGGAAAAGAAGCCATACAGAGATGGACCATAAACTTTTTCATAGCCGGGCGCTAAGGGGCCCGAAAATAAATTACACCGCCATGGAAAAATTGGTGCTGGCATTAGTACATGCAAGCAAAAGGCTAAGAAGATACTTCCAATCTCACCCTATCACAGTAATAACAGATCAACCCATCAAAAACAATACAATCAAACCGGAATTCGCTGGTAGGATTCAAAAAGTGGAGCATTACAATTAGGGGTATTATTGGTAACATTATAGGCCAAGGGGTAGCCTGTGAAAGGGCAAGTATTAGCCGATTTTATTGTAAAAAGACCAGAGGAAGAAGTTCAGGACGACTCCGCAAAAGAAGAAGAACCGCTCCTGGCACGGTGGACCTTGTTCACGGCCGGGTCATCTTGCGTTGACCGATGCGGAGCAGGAGTGATACTCACAGATCCGGAGGGAGTAGAGTTCACATACTCTTTGAGATTTTAGTTTGAAACAACTAACAATGAAGCAGAATATGAAGCATTGATAGCGGGATTGCGAATAGCGGAAAAAATGGGTGTCAAAAACCTCGAAGTGAATGTAGACTCAAAACTGGTAGCAAACCAAGTAAATGGGACTTACATCGCAAAAGAAACAGACATGATCAAATACTTAGAAAAGGTAAAAGCACTGACCAGTAACTTCCGAGCGTTCTCAATAAAACAAGTCCCAAGAAGCAAAAACAAAAAAGCGATGCACTAAGCAAAATGGCGTCCACCAACTTTGTACATCTCAGCAAACAAGTGTTAGTGGAGGAATTGAAAGAAAAATCCGTAAACGAAAGAGAGGTGCTCACCGTGGTAGAGGAAGAAGGGGATACCTGGATGACCCCGATTCATGAATACCTCACGGACGAAACTTTACCAGCAGAAAGAAAAAAGGCAAGGGCGATAAAGCGTAAATCGCAACGTTTCGCCATAATCAACGGAATACTATACAAAAAATCCTTTCTAGGCCCATGGCTTCGATGTGTAGGACCTTCACAAGCAAACTACTTCATACTGGAACTACATTAAGTCTCTGAGTAAGCATTCATGCGGGCACACGACCCGATCGTTTGTCCAAAGCTCTAAATGACGGTAATACTGGCCGACAAGCACAAAGTACGTAGGGCGCTGATAAAAGCAAGTCTGGAATGACCAAGTACATAACCCCGTCCAAGAAATCCACCAGAAAAATTGAATCCTATCACATCTCCGTGTCCATTTTACAAATGGGAATCCGACAAAGCTGGACCTTTCCCGTAAGGACCCGACAAAGTTAAATTCTAATAGTGGCTAAAAGGATTACTTTACATGTGATAAATCAAAACCAAGTAGCAACTATCACGGAAACCAGGTAAAGAAATTTTGAATGGGAAAACATATATCAGATTTTGGATCTTCCAGTAGAAATTAATATCTGACAACGGGAAACAATTTCGAGATAACCCCTTCAAGGATAGGGTGTGAAAAATTGGTGCATACAATAACAAATCTTTGCCGTCCATAAAACATCCTCAGACGAATGGACTGGTTAAAAGAGCAAACAGAAGTTTGGGGAAGGAATAAAAGCAAGACTAGGCAAAGACAACAAGAACTGGTTGGAAGAAATCTCTCATGTACTTTGGGCACACCGTACCATGGTCAAGTCTAGTAACGGAGACACTCCGTTCTCATTAACTTACGAAACGGAAGCTGTCATCCCGACGGAAATTAGAATGCCCACGTTCAGGACAGCAGAGAGTGAATGTTGTCGAATATTGACGAAGCGTTGAAATCACTTGGAATTGCTAGAAGAAAAAGAGGGAGCAAGTCAGCGATAATAGAAAGGCAAAAAGCAAGATGTCAAATGGAAAAATACTACAAACACACAGTCAGAAATGCAAGCTTCAAGCCGGGAGACTTGGTGTATCGGAGCAACGAAGCAAGCCGTGTAGAAGACACTGGAAAGTTAGGACCTAAGTGGGAAGGCCCGTACGAAGTCACGGAAGCACTTGGGAAGGGATCATACAAGTTGAAAGACCGCGACGGAAGAAATCCTGAGAACCTGGAACGTTTGCAATCTCAAGAAGTGTTATATACACAAAATGTAAGTAGCCTAACCATTAGCGTCACTCCGAGATAGAATAGCATTATTTATCTATATTCCGTGTTAGTATTATTTAAATACTTGTAATAATGATTTTAATTTTAATAAAAAGTGAATTATCCCGCTACCTTCACAAGTTCGCTTTGAAAAATTTCTATCTTAAATGCTTTGCAAAGCCATGTATCGTGATTAAGTAAGCCGCTCACACACGGAGCACGGCCTCATTGATGTAATTTCGTAAAACAAAAGTATGATAACCTCATATTAACTCAAAGTACAATAAGAGGTATTGCAAACCCGGTACCTTGTGAGAAATAACCATAAAATATCAAACAATACTATCCTACTAAAGTATCATATTGATATAAAAAGGTAGCAGCAACATTTATATATAACAGACATGTTCAAACTTGAAGTGTTGTAAAAGTGGTTACATACAAAATACCGTAACAAAAAGGCCACATGCGGCTGCGGTATAAAAAGCACTACAACGGGCCGAACTGTTAATAGCCATAGGATTTTAATTACAAAAGAAACCGCAATGGCACATGCGACCACAGAGGAAAAAACAAATACACCTACAAAACAGCGTCCCTAGCTTCATCATCCAATTTAGAAAACGCAAGATCACCTCTGGTTGAAGCATCGATCTTTTCTTCACCTTCTGGTCCCGAAGTAACGTTCTTCGGAACCACATCCACTAAATCAGGATTGTCATAATCTTCTACGGAAACAGAAGGATCATAATGAGGAACAATGACCACAGGTAGATAACACCATAGGTAGCATAACCTCACCAGGCGGCTCAAATCAAATTAGCCCAGCGGATAAAGGATCAACTTATGGAGACAAATACGTCTTTCAAAAAGGGGAGACACTCAACAAGATTTCTTTCCATCTTCTCCACCCTTCGCGACAAATATCCAAAGCAACAGACAATGCTTGGCTCCCAATAACGACCCTATCCTGCTTATGATGAACGGGAACCATTAGTTGACTTACATCAGGTTGAAGATCAGTCATACCTAAGGCCTCGGCCACGGCATCATCTAAGCGCAAAAGATTCATAATATCCTACGTGCTGGCATCCTTCTTATTGGATAGTTCCTGAAGAAGCGGAAAGTTCAGGTCGCGGAGATCACGAACAGCAGAATTAAAGTCAAACTCCGCGGAGGGAATATAAGCTTCAAGATCAGTTAAACATCTGCCAGCTTGTCCGTGCTCAATCCCAGCTGCCAGACCCTCCTGCATTCCTTTCTCTATAGCACGACTAAAAGCATGTCCGAGAGCCTCCATATACTCAGTTGAATTAAGACACTTAGCCATAAGAAGTTGCATCCCATGAGTTAGTAACCATCATTGCCCTACAACGACGTTGAGGAGGTGCGGATGGAAACTCTCTTGAAAGCGCATACAACACCGGGTGAAATCAGCATCAATCTCGGCTAACCTAGTCTTGAGAGGTCTCATAAGGTTATCTTGAAATTCCTCTAACCGTTTCAGGCTTCCCTCATACATCTCCAGCTTCTCACGGAGATCCGTGGAAGAAGTCTCCAGCTCGTGCACCTGAAAAATACATGTATTTAATATTATGAAGGAGAAAACACAAAAATACGAAGAGAGCAGTTAAGGACGGAAAACTATACCTGATTTACAAGACTTTGGTTCTGAGACTTTAAGGAAGAAGAGGACGCTCCTAAGTCATAAAGTTCACGATCCTTTTCAGCGATAGTAGATTCGAGGCTCGTCACCTTTAATTTCAAAGAATCACATTCTTGCTCAAGAAGGCCGTTGTATTCCTTGGCGGAAGTAACTTCGCCTCGAAGTGAACCCTCAGTGGCCTCAAGATTGGAAACCCGAGCACAGAGTCGGGATACCTCCATAGACTCCTCATTTGCCTTCAACAATTGGGACTTTAAGTCTTCAATCTCCTTATCCTTCGCCCCCAACAAACAATACTTCTCCTCAGCAAGGGATCTCCATTTTCTTTTCTTTAAAATATTGTACTCCGCACATATTCTCACATCAGAGCTCAAACTTAAATTGCGTGCGGCGGATTACTAAACTCTGCAAAATAAATTGTTTCATGCTCCATTCGTTTGAACATTATTTGAAGAAAGCAGGAGGAGTGAAATGATCAATCATATTGGCACAAGAATGGCCATCATTAAGCTCAAAACCCTTGGTCACGATCCACTCAGGAACATAGATTTCCTCCAAACCAGCACCTATAACCTCCTCCGTACGAATACTCCCAGCAGCAAAACCACTACCCGACCTTCCTGTAAAAAGACTAAAAGTACGATCCGTCTTCTCAGAAGAGCTAGAAGAACCAAAAATGGACGGATGTGGCGCACTCTTATCTTTGCTAACATCAGCAAGAATAGCAACTGTGGTAGCAACAGTAGCAACAGTGGTGGCCTCAGTCATAACCAGAGCAGCAGACCTGACAAGAGAATCAACTTCAGGATCCGCAGATTTAGCGCCTGAGTGATGAGAAGAATCAGAGAGTACTAACCGAACCAGATGGCATGAGGGACCTACAGTTACCTGCAAAGAAGGACCAACACGAGTAGTGCGGTCTCCCCGCCCACCCTCCAAAGTGAACAGTCACAGGAAGGAGAGTAATAAAGGGTAAGGTAGGAAGAGCTGGAACACCCTGTTCTACCATTAATCGAGAATCTTGGAGCAACCTGTTAAGAACACTAGGGGACTTACCTCCAGTAGCGGAACCACCAGTAGTCCCATAATCAGCTCTTAATCTTTTGGGTGGATGGGAAGCGGCAGGCATCTTTTCACTTTCACGGGTTACTCTCTTTTTCTTTGAACATTTGGGCCTAGGAATTTTAGTTTCAACATGCCTCGTGACTATTCACGTTAGGCATCAACATTATCCTGACCACCAACGAAATCAAACCCCTGATCTCCACCATCACACAACTACTAGCATCTCTAACAAATTCTCTCTCCACACTAGCCGATAACTCTCCGGAGGAACGAACAGTGCGATGTTTAGCCACCATGACAATAGGCCTTTCATTTTCAGCTCTGGCTCTTTCAACAATCCTCACCCTTCACTGGGTCTGCGGGTAACGATAAACGGCATTTAAATCCCTCTCTGCAAAGAACAGACAGGGAAAAAGGATAAGAAAACAAGAAAAACAGAAAAAACAAAAACAATAATCAAAAGGTTGCGTCACGGGAAAATAACAACCCACCCTCCTCCCGTTCTACATAACTCAAAAGCGAGGATAATTATCATTAATCAAAAGGTAATATTACGGCTTTTGCCAACCAACAAAGAATTCTTCCGGTGAACCTAAGGAACGGAGAGGCTTGAGCAATAAGTCATTAATAGTGCTCCCCCTTATAATCACGGGGCGGAGCTCGATCTTTAACAAATTGGAAACCTCCAAACCAACTAAACCGAGCATATAGCAGGAAACCCAAACTCATCAACCCAGAAAAAATGATCAATCCAATTCTTCACAGAATCCAAATTCTTTGAAATTACAAGCACGGACGGTCGTATCGCTTAGTAAACCCAAACCAGCCATTTTTGTAATTGTGCGTATAGAAGTAGCGGAACAGACTAACATTAGGTTCAATATTACAAACGCGGCACAAGATTTCAAAATGAGAAACCTTGGCAGATCCAAACCTGCCCCAATGTTACCCACCACCATCCTCCCATGTGTGATATCCCCGCCCCGCCTCAGTAAAACAAATATACTACTGAACCAAAAACTATGTGCATACCACGTATCAACTGTTAGAACCAATACCCCTATACCCATTGGTCTTTCATGCAAAGGTGGCAACAGAGAATGGTCAGTTAAGAGGAGAACATCCTCTTGCACAAACAAATAAGTTCACCAAAATCCATCAAGTAGATCAAGATAAAGAACACCCATTTGCGTGATGTACAACTGCCCCTCCTACAAGAGTAATTAATGAGAAACACCATGAAACAAAACTCACTCAAAGAAAAAGGTAAGTACTGAGCAACAAGAAAACCTTAAAATTTATCAACAAATGGCGGAAAATTTAAAGAGATGAAAAAAAACAGTAAGCATCGAATCGACTATATATACCCAAATAAATTTAAGACAGGGTGTAAAGGTATTATGATGACCCTTTCCAAGACACTATCCCAATCAACGTACAAAAATAGAGTAAAAAGCTGATGATAACAGCATTGATAAGGGACCCGATGCGGTCAAATCATGCAGTAAGATAAAGGGATCACGAAGAACCCACGTAAACAACGACAAACTGCCAAAACGGTGCAAAAGACGCGAAACCAGGCAGTAAGCAAACGAAAATTTGTATCACGGAACACTAAGTCTATTAAGCACACCGTCATTCGCATATAATTGTACCGAGTACAGTAGAGCAAACTAGACTGGGTGGACTTGATGACGTAAAGTATGAAGCACCAATCATACAATGGCTTAGTTCATAAATATACGCATACAGGGCCCAGGCCCAATACAACAAAATAGGCAGGACAGCTAAGCCTGACAAAGGGGTCAATGCTCCGATATTTCAAAAAAACGCACGGAAAATATCTTACAAAAGCCACACCCTTGCCACTAACCTCCGCAGACAAACACAGAACCGCGGAAGAACACCAACGCCGTCCGCAAACACGATTAACACATGGACCTTATGCCCGACAAAGGCCCCACTCCGTCTACAAACAATCTCAAGCTGAAATACTAAGAAAACCTATTATTAGGCTTTGCTCCTATAAATAGGGGTCATTTCACACCCCAAAAAGGTACATTCTGTCTGACAATTAATACACACACATACTCTGACATATTCTCTGACAAACATGCATACTTACTCTCAACGCCAGAGCATCATCGTTGGTCCCACCCCGCAATAACACACCACACGGTTTACTCCTTATTTGTGCGATTAAACACTTCATTACTTGGATTAGTACAAGATCTACATCACGGCCCATTCATCGGCCCAGCCCACTAAATGATCTAGACCCACATTCACCCCCTACACGGTTTTTGTACTAACAATGTACGATGTGATTCACGTCATTACTCGAAGAAATTTATGTATTCTAGCTTTCAATGATTCGCACATCATATACAAGGCTCGAGAATATATAATGACCATCAATTTACATAAAAACACGGCTAACAATCTCCCCCTAAGGGGTGGTTCAATCAATTGTGGACCTTCTTTGTGACGTCTTGAGTCTTGGAGCCTTGTATTCTTGAGAATTCTTTTGAAGTTCTTTTTGCATGTTTATGATCTTGGATCTTGATCTTTGACTTGATATCTTTTAACTTTATCTTGATATCTTGGTCTTTAGCCTTGACTTAATCTTGAGATCTTTAAATCTTTATCTTTGAATCTTTATGCCGCCTTATGATCTTGTGTCTCCACCCTCATTCTCAAGGTCTTGAAAGCTAGCTAACAATCTCCCTCAACATTTCATTTGAGGAAGTGCTTATACGTCAGAGATTACGGAAGACTTTAACATATGTACTTGAGCTTTCATCATGTATTTATCTTTGTCGATTGAGCATGAGGTGGTGAATCTTGACTCCTCATCATGTATTTATCTTTGTCGATTGAGCATGAGGTGTGAATCATTATCTGCAGGAGTGAGTAGTAACGCCGTCACTTTATAGCCTAAAATTAAATGTTAGTGATAAACAACATATATAGACGAATATGCTTGTCATTCCCTCGTCATAAGTTCGTTATACATTAACCTCCTATTCCGTGAAGTGAGCCGTTTTACAGTATAAATATGTACCTGTGATCAGTAGGACCAGATAAAGAAGAACCTCGTGACAGGGTATTTCCACTCAAAGTGTTGGACGAGCACACTCTAACGGCAATGCATTAAGTCTCCGTACATGCTTGTTCTCATTTATTGAAACGTCTCAAAAGCTGACACGAACGATAAGAGTGAATCAGATAATAATCGGAAAAAGAAAAAAAAAAATGAAAACTATCTCTCTCTCTTCTCTTCTCTCTTCTCTCTCTCTTCTTCTCTCTTCTCTTCTTTCTGATTGAGTCGTCAATTCATATACTGGACTTTTAACTTCATCTGGAAAATGTTCCTCGTCATCATCACCATCACCGAAAATGTTGTGATTATGATAGATACGACGCGTAAGCTCGGAAGGATTAGTAATAATAGTAGCACTTTTGGTCAAATGATTAGTATAAGTAGTAGACGGAGTGCTAATACTATCATAGTCAGCATTGTAAAAATATGAGACGGGTGAAGGCTCGGAAGGATTAGCTGCATTTTCTTCAGCTAACAATTCTTGTTTTTCCTTAACTGCCTACTCTTGTAACAGAATAGCCTCATGCTCACGTCGTTGACACATTATTTCACAATAGGATTGCATCATTGTTTTTAATTCTTTGATACTTATCTCTTCAGGAGGTTGATGAATGTCGGAATACTGCGGTGGTTGGAATTGGTCAAAACCGGAAGAATTAGAATTATAGAAATTTTGGTTCATCGGTTGACACTAAAAAGTCTCATGAGGACCCCCGCAGTTTTCACAACAAAGATATTGTTGTTGAAAATTAGGTGAAGTTTGTGGAAAATTATCAAAGTCTTGATTGTAACTCGGGTCCGGATTAGAGATAAACGGAACTTGAGGCGGACAATCGTAACCATAATGAGCATCGTTCCTACATAACTCACAAGAATACGTCTCGTACTGGGGTTGTGGAGGGTAGTCGGAAAAATTTGGAGAATCATTGTAAGAATACGGAGTTGGTTCATAAGTGAATGAATTTTCCGAATTACATCCTAAACAAGGTACCCCTCTATTATAATATCCACACAGCTCGCAAGTACAATATCGACAAGGTTGATCATCTAATGGATTTCCGCAGCTGAAACAACTTTGTTGTTCGAATGACGACATTAGAATTAAACAAATAGGAGGATAAGAATTAAATGAAATAAGAGGATAAAGGAGAATATTTTTTTATATTTTTATAAAGATAATAAAAATAAAAAAAATAATATTTTTTTGGTATTTTTTTAATATTTATAAAAAGAAAAGGAAAAATAAAAATAAAATAAGAAGGAAAATATTTTTGGATTTTTATTTTTTTAATAAATACGAAAATAAACTTTTCGAAGAAAGGATCTTCAAGGCACTAACTCGAAACACCACGTAAAATCGTACAATCCTCCCCGGCAGCGGCGCCATTTTTTTTGATATCGTATAAATACGTACTAGCCGTATGTATATAATATTAAGTATCCCGTTAGAAATAAGAATCACTTAAAGAAAAGTAATAATTAAATCATCCGGAGTCGTATCCCAACGAGAATTGAATTGAGATTTACGATTATGTTTTTGAAGTATAATGCTTGATTATCTTTTAGGATTTTTGGTTTAAAAACTATTTTTAATAATAAGAAAATTATACTAAAACTATACTAAACAATTAAACTACGAGAATTTTGCTAAAAATGATCTAAAAGATTTATAAGAAGAAAATGCTTGTCAAGTGAAGTTAAAAGTTCGTTAAGTATAAAAAAATTGGTTTTAATGATGAATTAGTACCCGTAAAAATATTATTTTCTCACAACATTGGTTTATTTTGAAAATGATATCTTATAAAGGTAATAATTACTAGATTTGATTTTTGACTATTTCTCCGGCTTTTGCCCTTTGAAATATTCAAATAAGAAATCTAAATAATCATAACAATTATTAATCAAAAATCCCTTTTTAATTTCACACTTAACTTGCAAATCACAATTCACTTAACAAGCATAAATAAACTACTCGCTAATCATAATATAACTACGCTAAAAGCAATAAATAAAGCAACAACAATAATAATTAAACTAAGCATGAAAATAAGCATAAAAATAATCAAAGAAAAATAAAGAGAAGGGATTAGAAGTCACCAATTTTGAAGATTTATATTATAAAACTAAAACAAGAAAACTCAGATTTATAATGATCTAACAAAGACCATAATGGAAAAGCAACATTCGTACCTAAAAACTATTTCTTATAAAAGAAAACTTCAAACAGCAAAACATTTAAATAATAAAAAAAGCTCAATTTTTATATCTAAAAATGAAAAGAAATGTAACAAGAACACAATTGCTGTCATCCAATTTAAGAAATTTGCAAAATAAAATAAAGACGTTGATAGATTTAAATGACTACACTAATTAAAAAATAAATGACGACAAGAATTCATAACAAAATAAATGATGACTAGTGTTTTTTTATAAGAATGGTCACCGACCTCCCTCCGAGGGAGAGTCTCGGCTCTTTTCCCTTTTTGTTATAACATGTTGCGTTCATAATAAGCCATTGGCTGGGCCTCTCTCTTTTTTAATGGGCCTCATGTTATAAACATCAAAATGGGCCTAGCCCTTTCACTTCTAACTTGGGCCGGATAGTCCCACTTTCTTTGTCTTGGGCTTGATAATATTAATCTATAATTGGACTGAGCTTTTTTAGTGGGTTACTGTTGGTTGGGCCTGCCAATGGTTTGTTTAACTTTAGATAAATATGGGTCAGTCCGACCCATATAAATGGAGTCGGGCCGGATCAAGAAAAGACGAAGGCATCGTCGGACTCAGAATCTCGCGCTCTTTTCATTCCTGTGTTTGGTTTTGTCTGCTTTGCCTTTTTTTTGTCTTTTTTTTATTGAATATCCATATCTGCAAGACACAAATCACAAAATACACATATACAATGCATTTTTATGTCATTTTCGTTCATTATTGGTCTTTTTAGCTCGTATTATTAGGTAAAAGGTATGTGTATTTAAGCACATATCAAGCATCATAGTTTTACAAGAATCATTGCATATTATTCTATTAGATAACTTGTCGCTTTTCTGATGTCGTTGCCTAAAAAGTTATCTATACAATGTTTATGCACGATTGATTATTAAACAAAAAGTTCTAGATATACTTGTAATGCAAATGTGATATAAGTTTGACTTAGATCATATCATATTTGTGACATTGTCATATATTCATACAAACAAACAAGAAGCCTGGTGGACTCATAACCCACTAGTCTTAGGATTGCAACCTAACTCATAATATGCTCATTTGTTTGTATAAATGCTTGATGTTGTGTCGTGCACAAGTAGGAGAAATCTTAATTGTGTGCATGGCACAACACATAAAAATATGACTAATGGTTTTTCTTAACTAGTATGGTAAGAAAGCTAATATTCTACTAGGACTTATACACCT
>BQNB010021837.1:4914-20108 GCA_026074375.1 Tanacetum coccineum | reverse complement strand
AACAAAAATAAAAAAAAAGGTACAATGAACAGATAAAAACTAAAACAAACTTAACTAAGAATAATATTTAGATCAAATCTTCGCTTTCACTTTGTTGGTCAAAGTGACATCTTCTTCCGTCATCCCTTTGTTATTAGTAGCAAGTGACCTTAATTCCTCGATTTTTTTAGTAGCGATGAAGTCATCTTCTTTTTTTTCACGATGTTGTCGCATTTTCTCTTGGACCATTTCCTTAAAAATTTATCAAGAGGATGATGATTACACCTTTTTAGTTGAGTCTGATTTTTGGCTTTTTGTTCTTCTTGGCTTGCCGGGGTCGTGGTTGCGGATCGACTCGGTATAGCTCGTTCGGGTTTTCAAGATTAACACCATCATCATCGGTCGTCTGGTATCGCCTTCTGTGGACAACGTTTTTCATAGGACGCCGTTTGGAAGTATGTTTTAAGACTTTTGATGTAATAAATTGGAGAAACGCATGGCCATAGATTTCTCGAAATCTTTATAAACAACGAGTTTGCCACATGGAATAGTTTTCACCACAAAGACGTTTATGTTCGGAGATAACGCCCACCCACTTATGACAATCAAGTGTCAAAGTCGTCCGCTATCCTGTGCTCATATCTTTGTTACATTCGAGGGACGCATGACGGTTGTATTCGCTTAGAATTTGTTGCCAAAATGTACCGAAGTACGATCGAAGCCAAATCTTGGATCCAAAGATATTGTTATAAAAGTTTCCGCCAATAGTTTTTTTGGTCTTGAGTCTTAATGGTACGTACGATATTAGTTATTTTGGGTTTAGGCTCTCTTCCTACTGTTTTTCCTTTTCCTTTTCGAGATGGAGAATGCTTGAGATCATGTGATGGTGAGTTTGGTGGTCTTTGTGTTGGAGAGCATTTGACTGATCTATGGATTGTTATTTATTTTTGTGAGATACAAGTAGAAATAAAGAGATGCATTGTTGAGGTGTGTAGGTACAAGTGTGTGTTATAATTTAATGGTTTAAATGGTATTTATAAGACTTTTAAAGGGAAGATAAATAGGTAAAACTGAGTTACAAGTAGAAATAAGGAGATGCATTTTTTAATAAAATCAAACTAGTTTTTTTTCTCCTATATCCTTTTTTTTATTCCCAAAATCAACTGTTGCAAATGAAAATAAAGAGATTGCGTATAACTAAGCTGGTGCTGACGGCGCGACACCCTATAATATTAGAACAAATTCAAGAACGTATAACTTTTACTATAAACATATTAATATATACATTTTTATTAAAATAATAAAAAATGAACCAATTCGTGTGTTATCATCATGGCTTTGAACCCTATAAGAGTGTTAGGTGCAGGTGTTGTTATCCGCCAAGTTATAGGTGCGCCACATAAATTTTACCCTATAACATTCCTGAAACACAAAACTTCAGAAAAACATCCTTCTCATTACAACCCAAAGTGGGTCCTAAAATTTTCTCTTTTTTTATTTCTTTGAATAAACATATTTTATTAAATTTGAAATACGATTATAGCAAAAATCAAAAAAAGGTACAATGAACAGATAAAAACTAAAACAAACTTAACTAAGAATAATATTTGGATCAAATCTTCGCTTTCACTTTGTTGGTCAAAGTGACACCTTCTTCCGTCATCCCTTTGTTATTAGTAGCAAGAAACCTCAATTCCTCGATTTTTTTTAGTCGCGATGAAGTCATCTTCTTTTTTTTGCACGATGTTGTCGCATTTTCTCTTAGACCATTTCCTTAAAAACTAATCAAGTGGATGATGATCCCACCATTTCAGTTGAGTCTAATTTTTGGCTTTTTGTTCTTCTTGGCTTGCCGGGGCCGTGGTTGCAGATCGACTCGGAATAGCTCGTTCGGGTTTTCAAGATTAACACCATCATCATCGGTCGTCTGGTATCGCCTTCTGTGGAAAACGTTTTTCGTAGGATGCCATTTGGAAGTATGTTTTAAGACTTTTGATGTAATAAATTAGAGAAACGCATGGCCATAGATTTCTCGAAATCTTTATAAACCATGAGTTTGCCACTTGGAATCGTTTTCACCACAAAGACATTTATGTTCGGAGATAACGCCCACCCACTTGTTACAATCACGTGTCAAAGTCGTCCGCTATCCTGTGCTCATATCTTTGTTACATTCGAGGGACGCATGACGGTTGTATTCGCTTAGAATTTGTTGCCAAAATGTACCGAAGTACGATCGAAGCCAAATCTTGGATCCAAATATATTGTTATAAAAGTTTCCGCCAATAGTTTTTTTGGTATTGAGTCTTAGTGGTACGTACGATATTAGTTATTTTGGGTTTAGGCTCTCTTCCTACGGTTTTTCCTTTTCCTTTTCGAGATGGAGAATGCTTGAGATCATGTGATGGTGAGTTTGGTGGTCATTGTGTTGTTGTTGTTGTGATGACTGTGACGATTGTGGTATTTGGCCATACGCTGGGTATTATACTCTTATTATTAAAGAGCAGGATTATTATTCCAATGCACTTATTAATGAAGCATTTTGGCATTAAATGTTGTTGGGTCGATCCGCCGGAAAACCTGTTGGAACCCGCCGGAAAACCCATCTCCGACTTAACCCGTTTTTCATTCGCCCGGTCCGGTTATTATTTTATACGTGGGTGCATTAATTGGTGCTCTCTCACCTTCCTCTGGTCTCTCTCTCTCACTTTCCTCTCTTATAAAGATTTTGCTAAACACGTGGTGGGTTACGTGTCTTGGTACCGCTCATGAACAAAAACCACCTCTAAAATTACATATTCAGATCTGTTTTTTCTCTCTCACACATCTCGGTTCTGGTTCTCTCTCTCTAAAACACATATTTGTGATGGGAGTGTGATGATGGTGTTTTTACCCTTTGCATGCTGTTCAATTATCTTAATTAATTAGGGTTAGGGTTTTGGGTTTCCTGCTACTTTATTGATAAATATTTGGTTTTTATGTTGGTTTATTCATTTGGTTTATAGATGCTGTTTGGTGTGAGGCTGTGATGAGTCTCAACGGCTGTGACGAAGACGAGACCATCCGTATCTTGGCGAGGCGACCTACTATGGTCGCAGCCATGGCGGACATGTCATCTTTAATCTATTGCTAGCCTTTTTGAGCCTCCTACACAGTGAGATTGATTTAATTAAACTACATGTGTAATTGGTGCTGCTATTATGGCTCTACCTGCAACTATGAAGGTTTTAGGATTGTTATAATTCTCATGCTGAAGTTGTCGAAAACGCGTTTATACTTACAACTTGCTTACTGCGCTTTTGATTAGTTTTTATGTGATTAGAATGATGGTGATATCATTTGTCATGGGTTGTGATGAGTCGAATAGCTTTAATAAAGATGTTTATGTATCGGATTTCATTCGCCAGAGTGTCTCCTTGAAATTAATGACCAAATTTGTCCTTGCTTCATACTTGAATTTTATAGTCAATATCAAATTATCCTACTTGACCCTATGTATAATAATCACTTAAATGGTGACGAGGCCCGTATATTGGCACGGCAACCCATACCGGATTGTAGTTGTAACCATGACGGGTGCTTGGTAGCCCTTTTATATTTGGTCTGTCGGCATTTGAATAAAAAGGTAACATTGTATGCCCTGTAATCATAAGTTATAAGGTACACGATGGTCATTTTTTACTCTTTTGGCAAAAAGGATATATACAATATGCTTCGCTGATGTGGGTTGAGGTTATTTTTTTTTTTATTAGTTAGTGCGATGATGATAATTTTTTGCGTTATGTTTTTTATGAGCGTAGTTTACTAAAGCTCGCATCTTGGCGGGGTAGCCACAACCAGATTGTGGTTGCAGCCATGGCGGGTATTTGGTACCGCTTCAATATTTGCATATCCGAGCCTAAGAAAACCATAATGGATTTGGTTTTCGGAGTTATCATTCTTAGATTTGCTTATGTGGACAATAATGGATATATTGTGCGTTTTTTACATTTGTTCGGGAAGAGTATGGAACTCAAAATGAAGGCGGTGCAATTTTTTTGTTATGAAAAGGTATTTATGTTGTTGGGTTGCACGTAGAACGAGGGTACCCCGTTGCCCTCTTTGTGTCATAAAAGAGGATTATAGGAGGCTATGATGATTCTCAGTGCGGCAAAAGCGACTCGTATCTTGGCGGGGCATCACGTTTAGAAATGTTTTTGCAGACTTGACGAGCTCGGGTACCCTTTTGTCTAGTTCCGCACTCGCAAATTTGAGCCAACGATTTCGCTATTTCGGTTTACAATATAATTACCGTGCAACAATATTCGTTTTTTTTAAATGTTGCATTGACTGTCATGTACATCCTCCACTGTGTGATGCCAACGATGATCCTCATAATGTTTGGTACGATAGAATCATTTCTTTTTCTATGCAATTTTTTTGAAATATGAATGAAACATGGATACAAATTTAATTTACTTTTTTTAGTTTATTTCCCAAACATCCCTAAATAGATTTTTAAAGCTGATAATACATTTTTGTGTATACCCATGTTGTATGCAGGAGGGACAAACTATCCTGTGGCACTAGACAGGCAAGACGGAGTGACAGCAAAGCTGAAAACAGCAAACCCGAGCCTTGATACATCTATCAGGTAGCATTGTTTAATTTCGAGCTTGAAAATAATGATGTGTATCTATATTATCAAGTAATCGCAATGCATTTTGTTCAATTTCAGGCCAACGAAGGGATAACAAATGTCCCTGCTAAAAACTTGAAAGCTAGAAGGTATTGCAAAGAAAAGTTGATTATCTTTTCAAGTTGAGGTCTGTAGCACGGAAGATCAATAAGTTGAGATTTGATTTACACACATATCACTTCTTGCTATTTGCTTATTCTTTGTTTCTGACTTTGGCTATGCTATTTATTTGCAGCCATTAATCCTTTTACTACGTTTGATTTGAAGCCGTTAATCCTCTCACTGAAGTTGCAAAGGCTTAAAACGCTCATAATTTCATCTCACAAATGCCTTAGGAGTTAGGCCTATAAAACTAAGGTACTGTTTCCATTATTTTATACTTTCTGCTATTGTTGCAAGTAAATAGTTTTAGTCACGTGCATCATACTAAATCATACTCGTACACTTGGCTAAATTTTGTGAAACAATTTTTCAGAACAGATTCTTGATTTCTATGTGTACGTGTGCGTGTGTATCTGTATGCTTAGAAACATATTCGTATTAGTAGACTTAATGACCTCTGCTTAGAAAGATGCTACGCAGAGTTGGTATTCGAACATATATATCTGATATATGCATTTTTGTGGCTTTTGCAGGTATATGATGTAGAGATTATAATACGCGCACGCTTCTTACCTGAGTGCAATGTCACCAGGTTTAACATTTTTGAATATCTTGCAGATTTTTTTGAAAATATTTTATGTTCAAGTTCCCATTCGAGAGACTTGTCATTTATAATGAGTAGGTTATTTTTTATACATAATCCAAAAAATAAAACAGCAATCACCAAAACCCACTTAGTTTGAGTGTTGTCAACAATCGATCCTAAAAATTAAATAATTTAGTGTAAAGAGTAAAGGTTCTTTATCGTCTGCGTTAAAAACATTATGTTAAGTTATGTCAAGACGAAAAGTCTGGTTTATTTACGTTTTGAGATTTGCCGGAAATAAATTCAAGATACAAAGCAGTCATGGTGGAAAAAAACCCAAACATTTCACCACAATCCCTCAGCTCCTTAGGTCCTATGGGTGGAATTAGCAGGAGGGATAGGTGATTCAAGATACAAAGCAATCATGGTGGCAAAAAACCCAAACATTTCACCATAGTCCCTCAGCTCCTTAGGTCCCATGGGTGGAATTAGCAGGAGGGATAGGTGATTGCCTGAAACCACAACGCTCCACAACAATATACAATTACAAGTGGTAATAGTGCTTTTGCACTTCATTGAATCCATTAATAGACAGAAATATCGTCTTATATTAGATTCTCGCCCGTGCCTTGGGAGGTAAAGTTGCGCGTGTTGAAGGTCTACGTGAACTAAGATCCGGTGGTCTTGGTGAGTCAAACCACATGATAGCCATTTTAGTGAGAGAGAGTAGTGAGATGGAAGATGGACTTGTGATATTAGATGGAAAATGGATGAAGGATACAAATGACTTGAAATTTGCCAAATGATCAAACCCCTTCTTTGAAGCATAGTAGGGGTATTTTATAGCCCATACGCCTCTAAACTATACATAGTTGCCTATTCTAGTCCTCGCGTATGTGACTATGATAAACTATGGTAATTCTGTAATGTCGTCACGTAAAAGTGAATTCCCAACAATCTTCCCCCACGGGACGATTTACAGAATTACTTATAATAATTTCCTAACAAGTACATAATGATTAAGAACAAGAACTTCCATGAAGCTTCATATGCTGATGACGTCTTCTGTGGTGTTTGACTTCAAGTCTGCACTCCAACATGAATCATCTTTGTAGTACATTGTAGGAGAAATACTGTAATAGGCACGAACTAAGTAACCCATACACTTCTGGTTAAGGAGAAGCTTCTGAATTAGCTTCCCCCTAATTCGTGCCACATATTCTTGATTTAGAAGCTTTAAAAGCTTCCCCCCAAACTAGCAATGAATCAGCTTCCCCCTAATTCATGCCACATATTCTTAATTTAGAAGCTTTCAAAGCTTCCCCCCAAACTAGCAATCCTCTCTTGAGCAGTTTCAAAGCTTACTTACAAGCTTAGAATAATTAAGTGCACAGCGAACGTGGTAAAGATACACATTCAACATAATGTTACTGCCTCATTTTAGAATAAGCTTAGTGATTGATCGTTTGGGGTAAGCATTATCTGGATCAGCAACGTATCTTCTCACGCTTAAATAATTCTTCTCACACCGCTTCCCCCTGGAAAGTCAAATAATGCATACAAAAGTTCTCAAGGTATCACTTCCCCCATTTGTCTGAAGAAATGCACCCAAAAGCCATAGTTTAAAGCGCTGATATTCTCTACGGTTAGGACATTTGTCTTCCCGGCATGGCCTAACTTTAAAAAAATTCAAGAAAGATGCTCCATGTCAAGCTTTCAAGAAAAAGAAAGGCACTGGCTCACGGGTGAATCTTCTCCTTCGCAAAGGCTCAAGGGTGAATTTTTCATATTCCCCCTTGCTGGTTTCGACACGTCGGAATCAGCAACACCTTGGACGCGCATTTACTTGAGTACTTGTGTGAGGAATAAATTAGCTCAGATCTAACCCGTGAGAATCAATTGCTGATCAAATCTCTACTCATCACCTCTCTCTGGCTATCATGTTACCAACCGTTTCGAAGGCTATTTGAAGTAACCACTGATGAAGTAAACCCAATATACCAAACTTGAAACTGAAGTAGAATTTTCCGTTCTTGTGACTTAAAATGTTGGAAGAAACGGTGTAGAGATTTTGTGCTCCAAGCAATCTCTAAGTATCAATACCATGGCCAAGTATAGACTTTCTATCACCTCTTGCGATTATTCCACAACGGACTAATGTGTGACACTGAGTACTACAATGTAACTTTTAAGTGATAGGTTTTAACCAGGTCTTCAACCATCCACCCCTTGACTGTTGTATACTAGATAAAACCAAGTCCTTTACTTAATTTATGCTCGTGCAAGTTATCCTAGATAGAGGACGGTGTGTTTTCTGAAGATCGGCTGGTTATCCCTCAGTTTGTTTTGTGGTGTGGTTGTTGTTTGTACCGGGAGACGTGAGTTTCCCCCCCAATAAAAAATGAGATAGTCGCGTAGCAAAAAAATAAAAACGTGTGAGTGTATCTGACTTTGGGGATTGTTAACTTTGCTCTGAGCTTATTTACGATAATAGGACTTGTTTTATTCTAGTTGTTTCTAAGTAATGGAAGTGTGTATGGTTGAAAGACTCTGCGTTAACTATCACTTAAAGGGTTACATTGTTGTACTCAGTGTCACACGATTAGTCGTTGTGGACTAATCGCAAGAGGTGATGAGAAAGTCTCATACTTTGGCCAAGGGTTATTGGAAGTGCTTAGTATCGATTTGCAAGTAGGGCAGCACAGATTCTCTACACCGTTTTCTTCCAACATTTTAAAGTCACGCCAAGTCGGAATTATTATTCTGTATCGTGTTTAGTTTCAAGTTGGTATATTGGGTTTACTTTCATCTTCGGGTTACTTCAATAGCCTCTCGAAACGGTTGGTATACCATGATAGCAGAGAGAGGTGTATGAGGTAGAGATTTGATCAGACAATTGATTCTCACGGTTAGATCTGAGCTATATTTAGATTCCTCATATCCAAGAGACTCAAGTAATATGCGGTCCAGAGGTGTTGGTGTATATTCGCCCGTGTCGGAAACCTGCAAGTGGGTAAGGAGAAGTTCACCCTTGAAGCTTTGACGAAGGAGAAGATTCACCCGTGAGACAGTGTGCTTTCTTTTTTCTTGATAAAGCTTGACATGGATGCATCTTTTCTGTATTTTTTTAAATTTTGTGCCATGACCGGGAAGTGACAAATGTCCTACAGTACGAGAATATCAGCGCTTTTATAACTAGTGGCTTTTGGGTGCGCATTTAGTACAGACAAATGGGGGAAGTGTTTACCTTGAGAACTTTGGTATGCATTATTTGACAGTTTCCAGGGGTGAATCGGGTCGTGAGAAGATATTATTTAGTGTGAGAAGATACGTTGTGATCCAGATAATGCTTACTCCAATTTCTCGTTGGAACGATGTCAGTCACTAAGATTTTATTCTTAGAATAGGAGAAGGAAATTTGATTTTGTGGTATCTTACCAGTTCGCATTGTGCACTTAATTATTCAAGCTTGTAAGTAAGCTTTGAAACTGCTCTCAACACGACTTGCGGATTGGCTAGTTTTGGGGAGGGAAGCAGTTGAAAAGCTTCTAAATTAAGAATTTGTGGCATGGAATTTAGGGGGAAGCTAGTCTTCATTGCTAGTTTGGGGTGGAGGAAGATGTTTTAAAAGCTTATATATACAAGAATGTGGCACGAATTAGGTGGGAAGCGAATTTCAGAAGCTTGTCTCATTAACCAAAAGTTGTATGGGTACTTAGTTCGTGCCTCGTTATCAATTTTTCTTCATACAATGATTACTACAAAGATGATTCATGTTGGTGTGTTGAGACATGAAGTGAAAAACACCACAGAAGTGTCGTCATAAGCATATGAAGCTTCATGGATCGGAGTTCTTTGTTCTTAATCATATGTACTTGTTGTAGGAAATTTATTATAAAGTAATTCTGTAAATTCATCCCGTGGGGGGAGATTTGTTGGGAATTCACTCCTTGACGTGACGACTTTACTGAATTAGCCATTAGTTTATAATAGTTTCACATGACGCGAGGACTAGAATAGGCAACTATGTATAGGTTTAGAGGGCGTACATGGGCTATAAATATCCCATATATGGATTTCAGAGAAGGCGTTGGTTGAGTGCATTTGGCATTGTCATAGCTCATTTGTATCCTTCATCATTTTCATCATAATATCACAAGTCCTTCTTCCATATCACTACTCTCTCTCATCTAAAATGGCTTTCTTGTTGGTTTGATCCCAAGAGCCACTCGGATCTTGGTTCTAAGTTAGATCTTCAAGACACGGTCGCAACTGTTTACTACCAGGACTATACGGGCGATGTAATCACTAATATAAGACTGATATTTCTGTCTATTAATGGATTCAATGAAGTGCATAAAGCAGACTATTTGTCTCACTTCTGTAATATTATATTAATTGTTTTGTGGAGCGTTGTTTGGGTTTCGGGCAATACCTATCCCATGTCTTCTTTAATTCCACCCATGGGACCTTAAGGAGCTGAGGGGTACTATGGTGAAATGTTTGGGTTTTTTGCCAAAAGATGATTGCTTTGTTATCTTGATCACCTTATACAATCAAGCGTAATCTCCACCCATTAGGATCCTAAGGAGTGAGGGATTGTGAGCTGAGGGACTGTGGTGAAATGTTTAGGTTTTTTGCCACCATGACTGCTTTGTATCTTGAATTTATTTCCGGCAAAGCTTAAAAGCATAAATACACCTAACTTTTTCGTTTTGACTTAAATTGAACATAATGTTTTAACGTAGACGTTAAAGAACCTTGACTCTTTACACTAAATTTTTAATTTTTAGGATCGATTGTTGGCAACAGGCAAACTAAGTGGATGTTTGGGATTGTTGTTTATTTTTTGGTTATGCATTAAAATAACCTACTCATTATAATATGAGCAAGTCTCTCGAATGGGACTGCACATAATTTTTTTTTTTTTGAATTCTGCAGAGATCAAAAGCGTTGAACCTGGTGACATTGCACTCAGGTAAGAAACGTGCGCGTATTATAATATCTACATCATATACCTGCAAAAGCCAAAAAATGCATATATCAGATATATATTTTCAAATACCAACTCCGCGTAGCATCTTTCTATGCAGAGCTCATTAAGTCTGCTAATACAAAATATGTTTCTAAGCATACACATACACACGCACACGTACACACAGAAATCAAGAATTCGTTCTGAAAAATTGTTTCACAAAATTTAGCCAAGTGTACGGGTATGATTCAGTGTGATGCACGTGACTAAAACTATTTACTTGCAACAATAGCAGAAAGTATAAAATAATGGTAACAATACCTTAGTTTTGTAGGCCTGACTCCTAAGGCATTTGTGAGATGAAATTATGAGCGTTTGAAGCCTTTGCAACTTCACCTTTGCAACTTTAAGAGTGGAGGGATTAACCGGCTTCAAATCAAACGTAGTAAATGGGCATTAAATGTGCCTTGCAATTAAATAGCATAGTCCAGTCAGAAACAAAGAATAAGCAAATCAGACAAGAAGTGATTTTATAGTGATATGGTGTGTAATAATCAATCTCTTGACTTATTGATGTCCGTGTGCTACAGACCTCATACTTGAAAGTTAATCAAACTTGTTCTTTTGCGCAATACCTTCTAGCTTTCAAGTTTTTAGCAGGGACATTTGTTATCCCTTCGTTGGCCTGAAATTGAACAAAATGCATTGCGATTACTTGATAATATAGATACACATCATTATTTTCAAAGATCGGAAATGTTAGAAACAATTGCACTCTGATTAGAGTGTATCAAGGCTCGGGCGTTGTGTTTTTTAGCTTTGCTGTCATCTCCGTCGTCCTTGCTCTGTCTAGTGCCCACAGGTAGTTTGTCTCCTCATGCATACGCAACTTGGGCTTATACACAAAAAATGTATTATAGAGTTTAATTTTATAAAATCTAATTTAGGGTGTTTGGGAAATAAACTAAAAAAAGTAAATTAAATTTGTATCCAGTTTTATTCAATAATTTTCAAAAATAAATTGGACATAGATAAAGGAAATGATTCTATCGACCTAACATTATCGAGGATCATCGTTGCGATCAGCACAGTGGAGTGATGTTACATGACTAGTCAATCTACATTTGTAAAAAAAACGGTATATTTGTTGCACAGGTAATTTTTATTGTAAACCGAAATAGCGAATGATCGTTGGCTCAAATTTGCTGAGTGCGGAACTAGTCAAAAGGGTACCCGAGCTCCGTCAAGTTCTGAATAGAACATTTCTAAAAGTGATGCCCCGCCAACGTGATAGACGTAGCTTTTGCAACGCACTTGAGGTTCCTATAGCTCTATAATCCTCTTTTATGACACAAAGAGGTGCTAAAGTTCATGTTGTGGTCGGTGCTCTCACTCTGTTTACGTGCGTAAGCCCCCAACTAACCATATATACCTTTTTCATAACAAAAAAATTGGCTATACCGCATTCATTTTTTGATCCAAGTTTCCATTACTCTTCCTGAACCAAATGTAAAAAAATCGAACAAATATATTCCATGTATTGTCTCCACATAGATGGCAAATCTAAGATATTAATGATATACTCCGAAAACTCCAAATCCATTAGGTTTTTTAGGCTCGGTATGCAAAATATTGAAGCGGTACAAAACCCGCCACTGTGCTGCAACCACAATCTGTGTATGTGGCTGCTACCCCGCCAAGATGCGAGCGTTAGTAAACTACGCTCATTAAAATAAAACGATAGACGCTAAATATTAAAAAAAAAATGTTAATCATCATCGCTAGCTAATATAAAAAAAAAAATAACCTCAAACCTCATCAACGGAAGTATTTTGTTATATATCCTTTTTGCCTAATGGGACGCGTGCTAAACGGACATGTTTGTAGAAGAGCTCTGAAATGGACAGTGTGTACGTTAGAGTTTTACTTATGATCGCACAACGAAATTTATTTTATTTTTTACGCGCTAATGTTACCTATTTTTTCAAATGTCGACATGTCCAAATTTATAGAAAGGATACCAGTGCAGCCGTCGTGGCTCTGTAATCCACAATCTGGTAATGTATGGTGTTGTCCGTTTGCCATTGATTACGAGCCTTATCCACGGTAATGTGATTGGCATACTTAGGCTGTTGATGTAGGTACTTATTGAGATCGAAGAATAGCAGAGGGATTGTTTGGCGAAAGTGAAATACAGATACATAAACATCTTTTATTTATAAAAGCTATTCGACTGCATCACAAACCCATGACTTAATGTGTTTATCACCATCATTCGAATCTCTATAAAAACGTAAGATCAAAGCGCAGTAAGCCAAAGTTTTAAGTTATAAACGCTCTCGTTTTCGACAACTTCAGCATGGAGAATTATTAACAATCCTAAAACCTTCTTAGTTCTTGGTTGAGCCCTTGAATTGCAGCACCAATTACACATGTAGTTTAATTAATCTAATTTCTCACTGTGTGGAGGCTCAAAAAATGCTAGATATAGATTAAAGATGGACATGTCCGCCTCTGGCTGCGACCATAGTAGTGTGAGCCTCGCCAAGAATTACGCATAGGTTCTCGTACTTCGTCACAGCGTTGAGACTCATCACAAGGCCTCACACCAAACAGCAGCCTCACACCAAACAGCATCTATAAACCAAATGAATAAACCAACATAAAAACCAAATATTTATCAATAAAGTAGCAGGAAACCCAAAACCCTAACCCTAATTAATTAAGATAATTGAACAGCATGCAAAGGGTAAAAACACCATCATCACACTCCCATCACAAATATGTGTTTTAGAGAGAGAGAACCAGAACCGAGATGTGTGAGAGAGAAAAAACAGATCTGAATATGTAATTTTAGAGGTGGTTTTTGTTCATGAGCGGTACCAAGACACGTAACCCACCACGTGTTTAGCAAAATCTTTATAAGAGAGGAAAGTGAGAGAGAGAGACCAGAGGAAGGTGAGAGAGCACCAATTAATGCACCCACGTATAAAATAATAACCGGACCGGGCGAATGAAAAACGGGTTAAGTCGGAGATGGGTTTTCCGGCGGGTTCCAACAGGTTTTCCGGCGGATCGACCCAACAACATTTAATGCCAAAATGCTTCATTAATAAGTGCATTGGAATAATAATCCTGCTCTTTAATAATAAGAGTATAATACCCAGCGTATGGCCAAATACCACAATCAATCGTCACAGTCATCACAACAACAACATGACACAATGAATCGCCCGCGAACCAATACTCACCATCAAGCACATGATATCAATGACACTTGATTGTCATAAGTGGGTGGGCGTTATCTCCGAACATAAACGTCTTTGTGGTGAAAACTATTCCATGTGGCAAACTCGTTGTTTATAAAGATTTCGAGAAATCTATGGCCATGCGTTTCTCCAATTTATTACATCAAAAGTCTTAAAACATACTTCCAAACGGCGTCCTATGAAAAACGTTGTCCACAGAAGGCGATACCAGACGACCGATGATGATGGTGTTAATCTTGAAAACCCGAACGAGCTATACCGAGTCGATCCGCAACCACGACCCCGGCAAGCCAAGAAGAACAAAAAGCCAAAAATCAGACTCAACTAAAAAGGTGTAATCATCATCCTCTTGATAAATTTTTAAGGAAATGGTCCAAGAGAAAATGCGACAACATCGTGAAAAAAAAGAAGATGACTTCATCGCTACTAAAAAAATCGAGGAATTAAGGTCACTTGCTACTAATAACAAAGGGATGACGGAAGAAGATGTCACTTTGACCAACAAAGTGAAAGCGAAGATTTGATCTAAATATTATTCTTAGTTAAGTTTGTTTTAGTTTTTATCTGTTCATTGTACCTTTTTTTTTATTTTTGTTATAATCGTATTTCATATTTAATAAAATATGTTTATTCAAAGAAATAAAAAAAAGAGAAAATTTTAGGACCCACTTTGGGTTGTAATGAGAAGGATGTTTTTCTAAAGTTTTGTGTTTTTGAAATGTTATAGGGTATAATTTATGTGGCGCACCTATAAGTTGGCGGATAACAACACATGCACCTAACACTCTTATAGGGTTCAAAGCCATGATGATGGCGCACAAATTGGTGCATTTTTTATTATTTTAATAAAAATGTATATATTAATATGTTTATAGTAAAAGTTATACGTTCATTGTACCTTTTTTTTATTTTTGTTATAATCGTATTTCAAATTTAATAAAATATGTTTATTCAAAGAAATAAAAAAAGAGAAAATTTTAAGACCCACTTTGGGTTGTAATGAGAAGGATGTTTTTCTGAAGTTTTGTGTTTTAGGAATGTTATAGGGTATAATTTATGTGGCGCACCTATAACTTGGCGGATAACAACACCTGCACCAAACAATCTTATAGGGTTCAAAGCCATGATGATGACGCACGAATTGGTGCATTTTTTATTATTTTAATAAAAATGTATATATTAATATGTTTAGAGTAAAAGTTATACGTTCTTGAATTTGTTCCAATATTATAGGGTGTCGCGTCGTCAGCACCAGCTTAGTTATACGCAATCTCTTTATTTTTAATTGCAACAGTCGATTTTGGGAATAAAAAAAAGGATATAGGAGAGAAAAAACTAGTTGGATTTTATTAAAAAATTGAGTTTTACCTATTTATCTTCCCTTTAAAAGTCTTATAAATACCATTTAAACCATTAAATTATAACACACACTCGTACCTACACACCTCAACAATGCATCTCTTTATTTCTGTAACATTTCTCATTTTCATGTCATTGTACGACTCTATTAATGATCACAATTTATATTAGTCCGATACGCGTTTACTTTTAATTTTGACTTTTAAGCTAAATCGCGTAGACTAGAAATAATCATTTAACGCAAAC
>BQNB010021836.1:3353-63736 GCA_026074375.1 Tanacetum coccineum | reverse complement strand
ATTGCATAAGCCGAAAGGCATGCAGCGGTAAGCAAACGTTTCGTATGGGCAGGTAAATGTGGTCTTCTCCTGATCTTTTGGATCGATTGGTATTTGAAAGTAACTCGAGAAACCATCGAGGAAATAATAGTATTCATTTCCTGCGAGTCTCTCGAGCATTTGATCCATAAATGGAAAAGGGAAGTGGTCTTTCCGGGTGGTTTCGTTCAACTTACGATAATTAATACATACTCTCCATCCCGTTACAAGTCTAGTCGGTACTAATTCGTTTTCATCATTGGTAACTACAGTCATCCCTCATTTCTTCGGCACACAGTGCAATGGGCTTACCCAAGGACTATTCGAGATTGGGTAAATTAATCCGGCGTCAAGAAGTTTTTCAACCTCTTTCTTGATAACATCATGGATTTTTGGATTAACCCTTCTCTGATGTTGGACCGCTGGTTCGTAGTCCTCTTCCATAAGAATTTTATGAGAACAAAATTCCGGGTTAATACCCTTTATGTTGGAGAGTTTCCAAGCGATGGCTCGCTTTTGGGACTTTAGAACCTTTATGAGAGCGGCCTTTTCATCGACACTCAAATCTTTGGTAATTATGACTGGTAACTTGTTGTTGTCTTCCAAAAATGCATATTCGAGATGAGGCGGTAAGTCCTTAAGTTCGACCTCGGGAGGTTCATCATGATTTGAATTTGCAGTTTTTAAGCTTCACACATTTTAATACTCTTTCTAATTTCCAGAAAATAATTTCCTTGGTTCGGAGGAGGTGAAGGATCACTATTAAGGAGTGCTTCGAGAATAAGAATGTCCCCCTCTGGGTCATAATAGGATTCATCAACTTCCGGTGAAGTTGGATCGTCGGCTAGAGCAAGAAAAGCATCAGCTTCTTCGAGAAGTAGAAAATCACCTAATCCCCAAAAGGATTAAGAGTCGGAACGCATTTGAAACTATCGGTCATATCGGGAGTGTGGATGCCACTACGCGATCACATCGGAAAATCCTAGAACGTCCTGAGAATATCCTCCACAAGCTATTTCGGAACAACGACCTGAAGTCGATTCGCCGTCATATCATTTTAATTAATCGAGTATCTCGAAGTTTGATCAAGATTGTAAGTAATGGCCTCATTACCCACTCGAAGGGTTAATTCACCTTCATACACGCCTATCAAAGCACGATCGGTCTTAAGAAAACACCTCCTGAGAATTAAAGGTACTCGAGGGTCTGGTTCAAAATCTACGACCACGAAGTCGGCTGGAAACTGGAATACACCAACTTTAACGTTGACATCTTTAGCAATACCGATCGGTCGGGAGATCGAACGGTCTGCTAGTTCTAGTGTCATGCACGTCGGAGTCAGGTTTGGAAGGTTAAGCTTTTTCCACACGGAAAATGGCATGAGATTTATGCTCGCGCCAAGATCGGCCAAGGCTAAGCACTCATCCATTCTGGGAAATTTACATGGAATAAGGAATCTGCCGTGGTCACCAAGTTTTTCGGGTAACTTGTTAAGTATGACCGCTGAGCAATGTTCGTTCAAAGGGGTTCTAGCCATCTCACTAAGTTTTTCTTTATTTCCTATTAAGGCTTTAAGAGTTGAAGCAAATTTGGGCATTAGAGAAAGCATCCATGAAGCTAATTTCGAAACTCATATCTTTAAAGATTTCATAGAATTTCTCAATTTGTTCGTTAGCGTTTTCATGGCGCTTTTCATCATTTCGCCTTGAAGGATAAGGAATCGACGGTTTCGGGTTTGGCATCGGCGTACTAACAGGAGCAACAACTGGCTCAGAAACTGGACTTCCGTTTTCAACTGGGACAACCGGAGGTTGGATGTCTTTGGTAATTCCGTTATTAGTAGGAAAAACCGTGTCCTTTGTCACCTCGGTTCTACGTTCCGGAGGTCATCATATGAAACACCACTTGGGTGGTAATGGCCTTGGCTTCTGATATGGATGTTGAAAAACCACATATCCATTTTATATCAAAATAGACCATAAAAAGACCAAAATTGTGCATAAAAGGCTTGTATATTGCCTGTTTTGTCTTTCTTATTATGTAGGTACGGATAAAGCAAAAATCACAAGAAAACGGTCAAAAACGGGCAAACACGACGACGGTGAACGATAAAGTGCAACAAGAGCTGGGAGTAAGCTATCAAAAAATCAAGAGATCAATGGTCAACTCAAGGTGCAACCTAAGTCAAATCACTATTGACAAAAAATCCTAAAATGACCAAAAGTAACCAGTTCCTCATAATGCATCGCCAATAATTCATAAAAGACTTTAAAGCTCTAACAGGTGTTAACTTGTTGATAATAGAAGTTAACACCGTAACTTTTTCATATAAGACAAAACCAACACAAACGACCGGTGGTAATGTCCTGCCAAATTGGGTCGCAGCGGAATAAGGGGTCCGGGGGCGTTGTTACTTTTCAGATCATAACACAATGATATATATAAGAACAACAAAAGTGTTTTAAAAGATTACATTGGATTTAACAAATATTTGATACAATAGCCGAAGCTTTAACTTGCCCTTATTATTATTACAATGATACTGGTTTCACAAACATGAGGTTTCCAAAACATAATACAACTCCATATCTTTAGCATTGACATCCCAAACAAAATGCACTCACTCTCGCGCGCTCGCCTTGGCAGCGTTATGCGTAATGATCTCCTATAAAAAAATTGCTTATTAAAAGCGTCTCAACAATATATGTTAGTGTAATCATAGTGTTTGATAGAATCTTAATGTATGTAGGACCGCAAGACGTTGTTCCCCTTGATAATGCTGAAGACCACGTATGAGATCATTACATAAACCCGAAGTACATTTTGTGTTTGCCTAAAGCTCTGACACTGAAGCTCGACAGTATCTTCTTGCAAATTTGATAGTATATGTGCAGATTTTTGCCCGATTAGATTGTTCACCCGAAAACATCCCCAATTCGACATGCTGCAGTGTCGTTCCGGTGATAGCTAGTCAGCTCCGATTCGGGTGAGGTCGTTTTCTCCAAATAGATCTTATTCATAACTATTTCGGGCACACATAATGTAATTAATCAACCAAGCTATGCAAATTGACAGTTCATGATTGGTGGGCTCAACTTGGGTTATCGTACTTATGGCATGAACATGTAATGTCAATATAAATATATCCACGTTGTCGCCAATTTTATAAAACAAGCATGTTTCGCCACCCCTGTATAGTTATAAATCATTGTGAATCTCATAAGAAAATTTGGGGCTGGTGAACTCAGCCTGAGTTCTGATGAATGAGAATATTAACGCAGATAATGTGTCACACAAATCGACAAATTCAACCTATTTAAATTAAAGTTGTATAAAGGTCTAATCATTTTGATTAACTAAAACATTATATCGCATGGTCTTATGTAAGCTTACATCTCCATCTATCAGTAGTTATGAAACATATTTATAATTGTAAAACATTTTATAAATAAGATCAATTTATTAATATTATGCATAACTTTCGCGGTTTCAAGTCGTTTTCTCGCGTTTATCTTACCATCCTAACGGCTTTCGTAATAGACAGAGCGTATCAAATTTGAATTTTAGGATGTGTTTCATATCCTTCTGGTTAGAACAGTGATTTTTCTGTTCAATACCAGCTATAAATTCATATTTATAAACTTAATTTAAGTAACAATCGTAAACGTCGTATTTTATTTCGTTTTATTAGCTCCGGTTTTTTTAGCGATCTTTCGAGCTCGTTTCTACGTTAATGTAAATTCTATCAATTTATAAGGTTTACAAAATCTAAGAAGTTTCTATAATGAATAGTGTTTTACTTTTGCTAGCGCGCTATAAAATTATTTTATAAGTTTTAATTACGAAATCCTCGCGAAATTCATAACTATTCGATATAAATTGAAAAATTTAGATTCTTAACATTTTTGGTATCCTTAGAAATATGTTCTATTAGCTAAATATATCAAACTTGCTGTTTGATTTGGTTTATTTAAAGTTATTTTTATTTAATAATCGTTTAATTAACGTATAACTCGTAATTAGCGTAACTTTTTCGTTATTTATCCGTTTGACAAGTTTCTTACCTTTTCAGAATCGTCATGAGTCGTAGAATATTTATAAAACATAATACCCACTGTTTGGAATTCGACTCCAAACAGCCCTTTAATATCTATGTATTAACTTATTTATTAAACTTGTTTTATATACTTTTTAACTAAGTTAATTCCACATGTTTTTCCAACACTCTTAATATACTATATCTTATATATCATATAGTCCATAAGTCCAAAATTTGTCCATTTGTCCAAGTCATTAAGTCCTTAACAAACATTTTTTAAGACCCATAATCCTCCATAAGTAACGCTTTTTACTACAAGTTCATCCAAGTAAGTCTATTTTTATCATCTATTACCATAAGGGTATAGGTCTTTTACTTTCCAATTACGCGCTCACTTTATTGTAGTGTCCAGTTATAACATGATTAAAAGTCATACACAAGGTTAACATGTTCTTTATCATGCTTTTATTGAAATCTTATCAAGTGATCTTTTAAAACCCTAATTCAGCATTAACACTTTTTTTATGCTTAGCAAGATTTAGATAATAGTACTTATGTATCCAAGTTATAACTTCATTTATTATTAAACATGTGTTCCTCAGATCAATTGTTTTAAGCTCATAATGTCTGGTTTACAAAGAAGAAATTTCTTTATATGTTACAAGTTAAAACCTTGTTCCTATATGGTGGATTTCACTACATAAAACATCACTATACATTAATCATATTGATTGAAAAGTTAAAGGCTTTTGAAACCTTAATGAGATGATGTAGGAAGATGACCAAATAAGGTTCTAAACCCTGTGTTTTAGACTTTTAACCCAAGGTATTATAAAGCCAAGAAAGCCCTACACTTTTCTTTTTAAAATACACACTAGCTTTCTTCCTTTTCTTCAAGCACTTGAAGATGATTAATCAAGGCTTCCAAATACTATGAGAGGTATCTCGAGTATGTTCATATGAGAGTGTGTAAATATTAGTAGGATAAAAATGTTAGGGGTTGGTTTCTTGGTTTTTATTGTTGGGAGGTGTGAAACAAGTGTGAGGTGGGGAGGGGAGTTTTGTCGGCTTTTTGATATTTCTGAAGTGTTACTATCGCGTATGTGATATCTTATGATGACAAAGTGGTAACGGCTATATAAGGAAGGAGCTAGTAAAGAAATTGAAAACAATGACCAAAGATTATGGTGTTCATAATGGGGTGGGGGGGTGTAGGTGGCACGATCACTAAAATGGGGTGTGAACTAGTGGTCAAGATTTAATATTTCATAGACATAAGTCTTTACTAACTTCCTATGTACATCTACTAGCTCATTAAGGTTTATGTTTCTTTGTCATAAGTGAAAGTAGTATGGAACATTATTAGAATTAAGGACTGCGTCTTGGCTTGAAATTATCTAAGCTAGTTTATTTACTTGCATCTAAAATGGAAGTATAAACTTTTATATAATGGAAGTATACCATGTGAACAGTGTAGTCTTTATTTTAATGATTTACTGTTGCAAGTATGATTTGTGCATTGCTTTCGCTATTTTTCATCTCTATACAAGTGAAAGTAATATTATCATGGGTATTTTTAATAAAACTTTGAGTATTGGGTACAATCATGGGTATTTGTTGAAGCGTAGAATTAGAGTTGTGTGGTCTTATCACGGGTATGCTAAACGTACTTTATTGACCGAAACGTACAAAATTTACGTTAACCATAATAGTAAAATAAACAACGGCCATAATTTATTCTCAAACTCTTAATTATGTTAATACTTGATTGATGCAAACGATTAATTGGTATTGTGATTGCCGTTTATATTGGAATGATTTTTAGACTTACGCGATTTGCTTAACATTTAGATTTAAGCAAACATGTACCAATATCAGATAGGTACATTGTGGATTATCGACGTCGTCAATGACTTGAAAAACACAGGGTGTTATAGACTTCCCCGTGTTAAACGAGCCTTGTCATCAAGGCTCACGATTGCAACACTTTGACGACGGTGCGTCTTGGTGAAGGCTCGGTGTGTATTTCTTTCTTGAATTGGTCTTCACGTTTCCTCACATGAACTAGGACATCTCTTGGGAGTTCCATCGAACCTTGACTAATGGATCCGGTTCGCTTCAACTGTTTATTCCGGAACCATATTTCTAATAGTTCCTCAACAAGAATTTGAAGCTTGTCATCAAGATGAAAGTCATCCTCAACGGAACGGTATATGGTTCATCAGCAATGGACATCTTTGTGACAGGTTGGACACATTGGAATTGTTATTATGAACTCTGCTCAGTTCTTTTCAGGAATTTCGAGCTGTAAGCAACCTCTCTAAACCTTTGCTAACCAACTTGAAAGGGTCTACAACATACCTGGGGTTTTAACCTTCCCCGTTTTGCCCAAAACGTGATTTTTCACATGACCCTCTTCCAAGGTGAAACTTTAAGCTAATAACTTTGTATCCCCGACTTAGAATGTCCACGCGCGGTTTTCGCTTCAGTCGGCGTATCTGTCTTCTGTTCACCCGCCTTACTGTGACCCGCCACTGGCTTGCTGTGTCCTTTTGCTTTTGATCTGGATGATTTTTTTAGTTGGTATTCTTGAATTAGTTCTGGACCGAGGATTTGAGCTTCCCCAACTCGGTCCGCAAAAACAGAAGTGAACGACCCTTTCGACCCATTAAAGTGTCTTCGTATGGTGCGGCCTTGATGAATGTGTGTGTGCTATAGCTATTGAGTATATGAGAACTCGACTAATGGAAAATGGTTAACCCAACCCTTTCCAAAGTCGATCGCACAAGCACGCAGCATATCCTCGAGAGTTTGAATGGTCCTCTCACTTTGCCCGTCAGTTTGTGGATGGTACGCAGTGCTCATATCCAAAATTAAGTACCCAAAGCGTTTGAAGTGGCCTCCTGAAATTTAGATGGAATCTCGGGTCTCGGTCACATAATGATTGGGCTGGTATTCGCCATGTCTCCTGCGCGCTCCCACCTCCTTTGAGATAATCGTTTCTTGCAAGTTTAATCTCAATCAGGATCAGTCTCTCCGCCATCGGGTGAAAATTTGACATCAGTACTTAGGTGGAGTTCAGGTCAACAATCACCTAATAGGTGATCGTAGCCTTGTGACGAATCGTCGAGAAGGTTAGTTAACAAAATCATAGTGATGTTGTCTCAATTTCCATTCAGGTATCTTAGGTTGTACCAACAATTGATGATCTTTGATGTTCGGTCCTTGACCTAGCAACAGTTGTCAAACACTTGCTAACATAGGTGGCGATGTCGCCTTTCGCATATTAGGCTACCCAGTATAGCTTCTCTTCTCATTCTTGGTTACATCTTGTCAGAACCTGGATGTATAGAGTATTTTGATTTGTGGGACTCGTGCATGATCACAGTCTGCAAATCACCATAACAAGGTAACCAACTTCTGCCATTGAGGCATAGGGTTCTATCCGCATGGGGTTCCAACTTTTCTGTCCTAATCGCTTGGATTTTTAGCGTTTCAACCAACATTCTCCAACATCTTCATTCTGCTGTTCTCTGGTTTAGTGCTTCTGTGTTCTGAGCATTCAAAGAATTTGTTGTCGGGAAGGTCCATACTAATAGTATAATAAGGCATCGAACTCTTAACGGTGGTTGACGTTCTTGTGTTGCCTGCTCAAAGCTATCAGCAAGAACATTGGATTTTCCTCGGGTGATAATATGAATAGCACTCGAAAATCGTAATCACTAAGCAACTCTAAACATCGGCGTTCTCATCATGTTTGTTTCTTCTGATCAAAGAATGTGTTGTAAGCTTACTTTATGATACAGTGAACACTGTAACAAAAAAACTTTTTGAGTTCCGTATAGATTGTGTGAGAACCGCACCAATTTCTATCTTGAAGATGCGAACACTACTGCTCCCAAGTTCCAAATCATGTGTTGCGTATAGTTCTTCTTGATGAAATTTTTAAGCTGGCGTGAATGCTAAGAAATCACCTTTTCTCTTTGCAAGGTAACAACGCGCCCACAATACTCCTTCTTTGGAAGGTCGCTAGTATGCTCGAGGAATTCTTCGCTTCATTCAGGTAGATCGCGCACTCTCGGATTGGTGCACTGGCACAACTTTTGCTTTCAACTAGTGTCGAAAAGGTACTTCTTGTGGTTATCTCTCCTCCTCCAAACTTGGACCTTCTTCTGCGGCTGAGCTTGGTCATAGGTTTGTGGCGATCTCTTCGCTCTAACCCTTCAATGAATCTTCGAGATACCCAGCATAGACCTAAAAATTGGACTGAATGTCTCACGTTGGTGACTTAGGAGCTCGCGCGCACAATCGGTAATTGGATTCAATCTTGGCTTGGATCACATGAAGTTCCTTCACTATCGGATCACTATGATCGAGGAACTGTTACTTTGGGATCTAAAATTCGCACTTGGAAAATTTAGGCGATATACAACTCTTCTTTGCTTAAGCAAACTCTATGATTAACTTAAGGTTGCTCTTCGTTTTTCTCCTATGTTCTTCTCAAGTAAGTGTATATCATAATATCATCAATAAGACAATCACGAATTTAGCAGATATGGTTTGCCCACCCGTTTCCATATAAGGTCACTTGGCATACGGCAGGTGCCGTTTGTTACGTCTAAAGTACAAACGGATAACATTGAAATTCGTATATGTCGTAGAGTTCTGAAAAGGCAGTCGTTCGGAATGTCTTTACTTGAAACCCTAGACGCGCGTGATAACCTGGACCTATAGGTTTCGATTTTCGAATAGACACCTCTGACCCTTGAAGCTGATTAAATAAATCATCGATGTGAGGTGAGTGGATAACGGTTCTTGTCACTGTTAGTTAGTTTAATTCCGATGGTCAAATGCACATACAGAATGATGCCACTCGCCTTCTTTTTGGACGCAAACAAGACAGAGCTCCCCAGGGTGGGAGTGGAACTTTGGTCTTATGTGAAAGCCCTTTGTATTCGAACTGCTGTTTCAGTTGCTCAGCGATAACTCTTTCATTGTTTCGAAGGCGCGCCAATCAATAAGGTGCCCGTGCTACAGGTGCCAGCACTAGGTAGACCAAATCAATTTGGAGAAAAAGACTCTAATTGTCGATTCGGAGGAAGACTCGGGCAGTCCTTCAGGAAATACTACTCTGGAAAGTCTTGAACTATGATAGTGTCCTTAGATGTCGTTTACACTTCTCTGACTTGATCTTCAACCTCTTTTGCCGTAAGTAAATCGTCGCTCTCTATCTAGCTGCTAGGAAACCCCTTTTTCCATGTAGCTTCTGAGTTTTAGGTGCACGAAATGGTGAGTGTTTTATCGTTGTGGTCACATTTCCAGTGGTGACTTCATAGATCACCGTGTATGATTAAGGTTTTATTTTTCCAGGGAATGCGAACAATCTTCTCGGCACACACAATGACCGCTTGGTATTTCGCCAACCAATCCATACTGATTATAGCATCGAAACTACCAAGTTCTACCGGCATTAAGTTTATGTTGAATTGGTGGTTTAGGAAGTTTAATGTTCAACCCTTAAGTATAGTGTTTAACCCAATTATCCTCCCATCAGCTAGTTTAACATCATAATAGTGATATAGGGTAGATGGCGTGATGTCGATTTAAGAGATAAATGCAGTAGACACAAAACTTTGATCGGCACCCGTATCAAATAAGATATAAGCATAGCGGTTGTTTAGAAGGAACGTACCCGCAACGACGTTGTCTGGGTTTGCCCCCGCATTTCCAACCACATACACCTTCGCTGGAGCCCTGTCATTTCCAGCTTGATTACCACGGTCATTGTTTCTCAGTCTTGGGCAGTTTCTTTTAAAATGTCCTTGAGCTCCGCATTCAAAGCAACCATTGCCCTGCTGATTATTGTTGTTGTTGTTATGGTTGTTGTTGTTGTTATTATTGGCAGGCCGGATTCTACAGTCCTTGGTCGCATGGCCAACCTTCTTGTAGTTACTGCACTTAGGTGGACAAGGACCTTCATGATTGTAATTACACTTGGAACACAGAGGTTTGGACCCGGCGTATGGTTTCCTGTCACTATTGCCTGCAGTGTAGGCCTGGCCTGTGTTCTGCCTCTTATTCTGTTGGTTTTGATTGTTCTTGGAAAGATCATCATTCTTTCTTTTCCTTTCTGCCTGACGTTCAGCATAGGCATGGGTCTTATCCTCCATCAACTCAGTTGTAAACTCAATAACTTCTTGCATGGTCTTCGATTTTGATGCCTTTACACTGCCAAGTATCATATCGGGCAATCCACCGATATACTTTTCAATCTTGTCTACCTCTTCTGGGAACATCCTGGAACACATCAAAGCTAGTTGCTGAAATTGTCGACTATAGGCCACCACATCGGTGCCCTTGACCTTAAGATTCCACATCTCAGTCTCAATCTTCTTGATCTCACCCCTTGGGCAGTATTTATCAGTCATCATTTTCTTCAGTGCTGCCCATGGCATGGCATGAGCTGCTTCAGTAGTAGTGGTCTTAACATGGGCATTCCACCATGTAAGAGCATCATCTTGCAGAGTGCAAGTCGCGAATTTGACTTGGCTAGTTGCTGGGCAATTGCTAATGCTAAACACAGACTCCATTTTCTCAAACCATCGAGTGAGTCCGACGACTCCCTCAGTACCTTTGAAGTCCAAAGGTTTGCATTTCAAAGTAATTCAGAGTAGAGCATTCGCGGTAGCAGTTTTTGCTGGCCTAGGTCCTGAACCATTGCTTTTTTTGCCCATTCCTAACCCTGCTTGCTTCTGCTTCAGCCATTGCAGCAGCAACTCCTTGGTCAATTAAGGCCTGAAGTTGTGCCTCAGTAACAGTTGTGGTTGGTGTTTCATTTGGAGTTGGTGTGACTGGAGTTGACCTTGTGGTTCTCTTTGGTGCCATTTTCTTCAATCACAAGAAAATACAATACCCGTTAGATTTCAATACAATCATAACGTGACATAACATATGCATCATAAATAAAATAAGATACATCACATTAGTGAAACAACCAACAACAAGATCGACACTACACTTAAATCTCAATTCCAATATAATCTGGAAATATAATGATCTGTTTAGGTACATACATGATTCCTATCGCTAGGTTACAAAATGTAAAATCAACATAGAGCCTACTAGGCGAGTACCCGTATATACTTAGTTGGATATAACAGGATTAGCTATATAAGAAATAAAAGATTATTCAGGGTGCTAACTAAAACAAAAGATCTATACGCCTGCTAATGGGAGTAACCCATAAACTTAACAGACTGCATAGTAGCTACAATCATAACCAGAGTCTAGGAACCACTACCAGTGTCCTCTAATGTGTCAACGCGTGCTCCATCCTCTAGGGCCTGGGTACGCATGATATGCTGAATAGCCAAATCATCTGCAGCCTGATGCTGCCACTTATGGCGATGCACCTCAGTCTCTAACACTGCAACTCGTGCCTCTAATGCCCTGCAGTGAGCTTCAGACCTAGCCAAGGCCTGACGGGTCTCCATGCTCTCTTGCTCGTAAGCAAGTCTCTCTCTCCTTAATACCTCAATCTCAGCTCTTACAGCTGCACGATCCTGGGCATCGTGATGTCGTGTGTAAAACTCTGATACATCTATATAGGCAAAATCTACCTGGTTAAGTGGACCCTCCTGTTGACCAAACTCTAAGTGATCCATCATCCTCTTCAGTATCTCGGAGTCTGGTCTCTATAGTGGGTCCTGGCTGTCTCGCAGCAGCAGTAGCAGAACTCTCCCCAACCTCATCACTCGGTCTAGGCGTAGTAAGTAATAGTCTCTTCCAAGGCGGTGTGACAGCCTCAAGAATATCAACTCTGCGGCTAGTAGATTGGTCGCAGGTAGAGGGGGCCGATAGGTAACATGGTGGGTCCTGATGGGAGTAGTGAATGATAGGTGGATGGTGCTGTAGCTCTCATCTGCCTCATGGCTGCTTAGTTGGGGGGGTCTCGGATAGTGGAGCTAAAAAGGATGGTGGTAATGGAGGTATAGGTGCCTCATCCTCAGCTGGCACTAAATCCTCAGGCTCTGGAATGTACACTGGTACATGGTCCTTAGGTACATACTCTGGAGAACGTGGTGCCTGCTCCAACAACTGTCGGGCAGCCTCCTCGTAAGGATCCTCAGATGGAATACTCCAAGATCGTGCCTCAGAGTGAACAAAGTTTAAGGGAACAGCAAGAATCAGTGAACCATGGACTACTGTGACCAGCAGAAATAACTTATATGAGTATATTATATAAGGCTCTTATTGTAATATACGTAATATATTATAACCACGTATATCAATTATGAATGCATCTAGTCTAACTAACTAATGCAACAACTAGTGTCCCATAAAAACCCCTTTTTATGAATGCAATGTTTGAAAAACGGTTATAGTCCAGCAAAAACATTTGACCTGGTTCTCTATAACCTTGGCTCTTGATACCAATCTGTAACACCCCCAAATTAGGTCGCAGCGGAATAAGGGTCCGGGGCGTGTTACTTCATAGATCAATAACACAAGATATATATAGAACGACCAAAAAGTCGTTTAAAAACTGATACATTGGATTTAACAAATATTTGATACAAATAGCCCGAAGCTTTAACTTGTTCCTGATTATTATTACAAAGATACTGGTTCACAACACATGAGTTTCCCAAAACATAATACAACCATATCTTTAGCATGACTTCCCAAAACAAAATCACCAATGTATCCTTGGCACCTTATGCTTACTGATCTCCTGAAAAACATTGCTTTAAAACGTCAACAATAATGTTGGTGAATTCATAGGTTTGATAAATCATAATATGCAGGACCGCAAGACTTTTCCCGTGATAATGCAACACATGCAGACATCACAAAACCAGATTACATTTTTCTAAAGCTCATGACACTGAGCTCGGACGATCTTTCTTGTAATAATAATATTTGTTGAATTTCATGCCCGAATAGATGTCTAACCGAAAACCCATTTTCCCCAAATTTCGGGAGGGGGGGTTGGGGGACCATGCTATTGACAGGGGTGTATTTTCGGAGTTTTTACCGGGGTTGAATAGTTGCTCACGAACGGGGAGGTCGTTTCCCCAAATAGATCTATTTATAACATTCGCGCTCGCATAATGTAATTAACAACTACATCTATGCAATTGACAGTTCATGATAATGGGCTCAACTTGGGTTATCGCTACTTAGGCAAACATGTAATCAATATAAACTCTCCATTGCGTCCAATTATGAAAACAAGCATGTTTCCACCCCATAGTTATAAATCATTGAAATCGTAAAAATGTGGGGCTATGAACTCACCTTGAGTTCTGATAATCCAAATATCGCAGATAACGCGTCACGTAAAAGATCGAATGCAACCTAAATTATCATAGGTCGTATAAGTACCATGTAATTCGATTAACATCATATACATGTCTATGTTAGTTACATCATACTATCGTTCGGGCTATCATAATTAAGAGGTCATGTAGTGAACGTATGAGGAGCTAGGACACTTTAAATCGTAAATCCAGCAACTCGTCGATACGTCACCCCGAAGAGGCCTCATTATGAAACTCCCTAGTAATATAGTACTTTGATAACCACATATAATTACATATTATAGCTCAATCACCAACTAATGGTTTTGGTAAAATTGTGTTTAATAAGTTAAAACGTTTATAATTACCGTTTTAGTAAAACTAGCATAACTTTTGCGTTTTAAGCCCGATTTTGACGTTTCTTATGCCCATCTTTTCGTATTAGGACGAGTTATCATAATTTGACATTTTTGATATTTTGACCCTCTGGTGAACAGTAACTTTTACTGTTCACATCAGACGTGAGTTTTATTTAAATCGTATTTGTTGTCGTAAAACCCGTAAATGTCGTATTTTATTCGTTATAGCTCCGTTTTTAACGATTCTTTCGAGGACGTTCTTGTATTTGAAAGTTCTATATTTTTATGAGGTTTACAAAAATATAACATTCTGTCATGAATAGTAACTTTTGTCGTTCCCGAATAGATCTATTAAATAACATTCGCGCTCACATAATGTAATTCCCAACTACATCTATGCAATTGACAGTTCATGATAATGGGCTTAACTGGGTTATCGCTACTTAGGCAAACATGTAATCAATACTTGCGTCCAATTTGTAAAACAAAGCATGTTTTCACCCCATAATTATAAATCATTGAAATCGTAAAAATGTGGGGCTATGAACTCACCTTGAGTGAGTAATGTCAAGTGTATCACAATTAACGCGCCACGCGATTTGATCAAATGCAACCTAATTAAATTAAGGTCGTATAAGTACCGAGTACTTAATCTAACAACATTGAATATAGTCTAATTGTTGTTACATCGTACTATCGTTCGGGCTATCATAATTAAAGAGGTCATGACATGACGTTCGAGGAGTTAGGACACTTTAAATCGTAAATCCAACAACTCGTCGAAACGCCATCCGGAGAGGCCTCATTATGAAACTCCCTAGTAATATAGTACTTTGATAACCACATAATATTCTATATAGCTCAATCACCAACTAATGGTTTTGGAAAAATTGTGTTTAATAAGTTAAAACGTTTATAATTACCGTTTAGTAAAACTGGCGTAACTTTTGCGTTTTAAGCCCGATTCTCGCGTTTCTTATGTCCATCTTTTCGTATTAAGACGGGTTATCGATATTTGACATTTTCATAAAATTTTCCCCCTGATGAACAGTAACTTTTACTGTTCATGACAGACATGAGTTCTATAAATTTCGTATTTGTTGTCGTAAAACCCGTAAATGTCGTATTTTATTCGTTATAGCTCCGTTTTTAATGATTCTTTCGAGGACGTTCTCGTATTTGAAAGTTCTATATTTTTATGAGGTTTACAAAAATATAACTTTCTGTCATGAATAGTAACTTTTATAAAAATAGTTTTATAAAAGTATTATTTGTCGTAAACTCGCGAAATTCATAACTCGTTCGTTATTAATTGAAAAATTACGATTCTTATCATTTTGGAATCCTAAAAATGTGTATTATTTATTAAAAATATTAATACTTGCTGTTTATAAATTTTATAAAAATGTTTTTATAAAAATTTACTTACGACTTCGTTTATTAACGTATAACTTGTTTTTAACGTAACTTTTTCGTTATTAATCCGTTTAACAAGTTTCTTACCTTTTCGGAATCGTCGTGAAATGTATTATCTTATAAAAATATAAAATAGATATGTAAAAATTCGAATTTTGGACAGCATGTTTGGTTAAGTTTGTTAAGTCCATTTTTAACCTTTTCTTTATACTTTAACACTTTTGTATTTTACCACAAGTCTTATATATCATAGGTGTTATATATCATATATATATTGGGGTCCATGTGTCCATAATAGTCCTCATATGTCCAAGTTACCAAGGTTATCAAATCCATGATAATACTTAATATCAAAATCTTTACTTATGAAATCTCTAATTTACTAGTTTTGTTCATAAGCATATTTATACCTAAACAAGTGTGTACAAGTGTATTTCTTCCAAGATAACTTCATTTTAGTGTTCAAGTAATATTAATATGAATCCATAATTAATATTAACATGTCTTATGTATTTCCTTATATTGAAACATATTATGAAACTATAAAAACCCTAATTAACGCATAATCATTTTTATGCTTAATCAAAAGTGTAAATCATTTGTGTGACCATTTTAACATGATGTCATTAACATCATAAGGTATATAAAAGTGTAGATTATGATGACAACAAATAAAAACTTCTTTTTACATGTTAATAATCCTAAATGGTGATTTAAGCTAAATAGAATAATCATATGCATAATAATGAAATTTATAAGAACATAAAGAGTTCAAGTGGACCTTATGAGGTATGATGATGATGATGTACAAGTACTAAACCCTTGTTTAGCCACAAAAACCAAGCTTGCACTTAAGTAACCCAAGCTTTCCTTAATAGAAAAATTTTTTTTTTTCCTTTTTTTTTTAACTTTCTTTTCTTTGAGAAATACTTGGAAATGGTGATTCAATGCTTGCAAATGCCTTAGTATATCTTAGAATAGGTGTATATAGAAGTGTATGGATTGTAGAAAAATTGCTATGGATTTAGAAGAGTGCTTGCCAAATGCCGTAGCATATAGAGTGTGCAAAAGAGGTTGTGTTTGATTTTTTTGTTAAGTGTAAAGTGTGTAAGTGTTAGCTAGTTTACTTGCATGTATATAGGATGTAATTATAGTCAAAGAGTCCAAGCATGGCTCAAAGGATGGTCATGGTATGGCTCTTGGTCAAAGTAAGGTAGGAATGGTGTTGCCATAATGAGGTATGGCATGAAATTGACCAACTTGAAATCTTATCTTATTTTTCATGTATAATCTTGTATATGATACAAGATTTTCGGAAATAATAAAGATATACATGATATATTTATGTAATTTTGTGTATTGGGTATAAAAGTGGGTATTTGTTGAAGCGTAGGAAAGTTTTTGTGGTTCCGGGAGTGCCTAAACGCAATTTATCGCGAAACGTATACACTTTACGTATCCGATAAAAATAAAATGAACAAAGTTAATAATTATCCTCAAAATAATTATATAACCCTTGCTTGATGTAAACATTTAATTGTTTGATGCCCGTTTACATTGAACGCTAATTTTTAGCTTACGCGATTTAAACTTAATTCATGAAATTACAAGCAAACGCGTACAACACTAAAAATAAATAGCATATTTATCGACGTCGCCAAAGACTTGAAAACACAGGGTGTTATAGACTTCCCCCGTTAAACGAGCCTTGTCCTCAAGGCTCACAATGCAGCACTTGACGACGGTGTGGTCTTGGTGAAGAGGTGTGGATATTTCTTCTTGAATTGGTCTTCACGCTCCCACGTGAACTCAGGACCTCTCTTGGAGTTCCATCGAACTTTGACCAATGGGATCCGACTTCGCTTCAACCGTTTAACTTCACGGCCCACTATTTCTACCGGTTCCTCAACAAAATGAAGCTTGTCATCCAGGATGAGTCCCATCCACCGGAAGGCTAATGGTTCGTCGGCATGACACTTTTTCAAATTAGATACATGAAACGTATTATGAACTCTGCTCAATTCTTCTGGAAGTTCAAGCTTGTAGGCAACTTCTCCAACCCTTTCCATCACCTTAAAAGGTCCAACATACCTAGGGTTCAACTTCCCCCGTTTGCCAAAACGTACGACCCCTTTCCAAGGCGAAACTTTAAGCATAACTTTATCCCCGACTTGGAATTCCATCGGTTTACGCTTCAGATCGGCGTAACTCTTCTGTCGATCACGAGCGGCTTGCATCCTTTGCTTGATTTGGACGATTCTCTCAGTTGTTTCTTGAATTAGTTCTGGACCGAGGATTTGAGCTTCTCCAACTTCGGTCCAACAAACAGGTGAACGACACTTTCGACCATAAAGTGCTTCGAATGGTGCGGCCTTAATGCTAGCGTGATAACTGTTGTTATATGAAAACTCGACCAACGGCAAATGGTTAACCCAACCTTTTCCGAAATCGATCACGCAAGCACGCAGCATATCCTCGAGAGTTTGAATTGTCCTCTCACTTTGCCCGTCCGTTTGTGGATGGTACGCAGTACTCATATCCAAATTTGTACCTAAAGCATTCTGAAGTGACCTCCAGAAGTTGGATGCGAACCTCGGGTCGCGATCGCAAATGATTGAAACAGGTATTCCATGCCTCGTGACAACCTCCTTTAGGTATATTCTTGCAAGTTTATCCATAGGATCAGTCTCTCTTATTGGTGTGAAAATTGCAGACTTAGTGAGTCGGTCCACAATCACCCAAATGGTGTCGTAGCCTTGCGACGTCTTAGGAAGTTTTGTGACAAAATCCATAGTGATGTTGTCCCACTTCCATTCAGGTATCTTGGGCTGTACTAACAATCCTGATGGTCTTTGATGTTCGGCCTTGACCTTAGCACAGGTCAAACACTTGCTAACATAGGTGGCGATGTCGGCTTTCATATTGGGCCACCAATATAGCTTCTTCATATCTTGGTACATCTTGTCAGAACCCGGATGTATAGAGTATTTTGATTTGTGGGACTCGTGCATGATCACAGTCCGCAAATCGCCATAACAGGGTAGCCAACTCCTGCCATTGAGGCATAGAGTTCCATCCGCACGGGGTTCCAACTTTTCCGTCCTAATCGCCTCTGGATTTTTAGCGTTTTCAACCAACATTCCTCCAACATCTTCATTCTTGATGTTCTCTGGTTTCCGTGCTTCAGTCTGAGCATTCAAGATTTGTTTGGGAAGATCCAAGCCAATAGTCATGACTAAGGCTCGAACTCTTAATGGTTGATCTCTCTCCTTCCTGCTTAGAGCATCAGCAACAACGTTTGCCTTTCCCGGGTGATAACGAATCTCACAATCGTAATCACTGAGCAACTCCAACCAACGACGTTGCCTCATGTTCAACTCTTTCTGATTAAGAATGTGTTGTAGGCTCTTATGATCAGTGAACACCGTGCACTTGGTTCCATACAGGTAGTGCCTCCAAATCTTGAGAGCGAACACTACTGCTCCAAGTTCCAAATCATGAGTCGTATAATTCTTCTCATGAATCTTCAGTTGGCGTGATGCATAAGCAATCACCTTTTCTCTTTGCATTAACACAGCGCCCAAACCCTTCTTTGAAGCATCGCAGTATGCGATAAAATCTTCGCTTCCTTCAGGTAAGGCCAGGATTGGTGCACTGCACAACTTCTGCTTTAACAGTTGAAAAGCTGCTTCTTGTTTATCACCCCAAACAAACTTGACCTTCTTCTGAGTAAGCTTGGTCATTGGTTTGGCGATCTTCGAAAACCCTTCAATGAATCTCCGGTAATACCCAGCAAGACCTAAAAATTGACGAATCTCCGTTGGCAACTTAGGAGATGCCCAATCTTTAATGGATTCGATCTTGGCGGGATCCACGTGAATGCCCTATCAATCATGTGACTAAGGAACTGTACTTTGGGAATCCAAAATTTATATTTGGAAAATTGGCCATCCACTCTCCTTCTTAAGCAATTCTAAGATTTGCTTAAGGTGCTCTTCATGTTCTTTCTTGTTCTTCGAATATATCAGAATATCGTCAATAAAGACAATCACGGAATTTTATCAGATGTGGTTTTGCTACCTGATTCATAAGGTCCATGAATTTGGCAGGCGCGTTGTCAACCAAAACGGCATACTTGAAATTCATTAATGGCATAAACGAGTTCTGATAGGAAGTCTTTGGATTGTCTTCTTCTCGAACCCTCAGTTGGTGAATAACCTGACCTAGGTCGATTTTCGAGTGGGACACATACCGACCCTTGGAGATGTTCTAAATAAATCATCAATCTTAGAGAGGATAATGGTTCTTTACCGTTAGTTTATTTAATCCCGGTAATCAACGACATCCATCGAATTGACCTGTCTTTCTCTTGAACAAACAAGACGAGCTCCCCCAGGGGCAAGGAACTAGGTCTTATAAAGCCTTTGTCGGATAGCTCTTTCAGTTGCTAATATAACTCACTTTCATTCGGAAGGCGCAATCGATAAGGTTGCCCGTGCTAAGGGTGAGCACCAGGTACCAAATAATTTGATACTCCACTTGTCGAGTCGGAGGAAGACCTCGACAAGTCTTCAGGAAAGTCTTGAACTATTGGTACATCCTCAAGTCGCTTCTTCTCTGACTTGTCTTCAACCTCTTTGTAGTAAACATGTGCCAGAAAATTAGGAAACCCTTTTTCCATGTTATTCTGCGTTTTAGTGTACGAATGATGTTTAATGTGTTAATTTAGCCACTGGGTACTCCATCACCGTGTATGATTAAGGTTTATTTCCCCAGGGAATTTGCGATCAATCTTTCTCGACACACAATGACCGCTTGGTACATTTCGCCAACCAATCCATACCGATTATAGCATCAAAACTACCAAGTTCTACAAGCATTAAGTTTATGTTGAATTGGTAGTGTTGGATGTTTAATTGTGCAACCTAAGTTACTGTTTACCCAATTATCCTCCCGTCAGCTAGGTCAGACATATATTAGTGTTCTATGGTAGATGGCTGTGATGTCTCAATTTGGGAGCTAAATGCAGTAGACACAAAAAAAGTCGATCGGGCCGTATCAAATAAGATATAAGCATAGCAGTTGTTTAGAAGGAACGTACCCGCAATGACATTGTCTGGGTTTGCCCTCGCATTTCCAACCACATACACCTTCGCTAGAGCCCTGTCATTCCCAGCTTGATTACCACAGTCATTGTTTCTCAGTTTTGGGCAGTTTCTTCTAAAATGTCCTTGAGCTCCGCACTCTTGCCAACCATTTTCCCTTAATGATTATTATTGTTGTTGTATGCGGTTGTTGTTGTTAGCATTTGCAGGGGTCAGGTTCACTACAATCTTGGCCAGATGGCCAACCCTCTTGCAGTTACTGCACTTAGATAGACAAGGACCTTCATGATTGTAATTACACTTGGAACACAGAGGTTTAGACCAGGCGTATGATTTCCTGTCACTATTGCCTGCAGTGTAGGCCTGGCTTGTGTTCTGCCTCTTATTTTGTTGTTGTTATTGATTCTGATTATTTCGGGAAGTGTTTTCAAACTTCCTCTTGTTTTTAGCTTGTCTTTCTGCAATGGTACTGACTCTCTTGTCCATTAGTTCAGTGGCCATTTCAATAGTCTTGCTTAGTTTTTGGACTTGAAGCTACGAATGTTTCTAGATCATGTCGGGTATCACCGGACATCACCTTTCAATTTTGTCTGACTCTCTGGGATTATTCCTACAAACCACACAGATGTATAGTTCTTGAAATCGGTTGGTTGTACTTTGACCACATCAGTACCTATCACTTTCAGTTCCACATTCAGCCTCAAGCTTCTTCATTTCGTTTCGTGACAATACTTGTCAGTATCTTCTTCTCAGATCAACACAAGTCATGAATATGCAACATTTTGAGTACTGTCATAACATGGGATTTCACCATGTTGTGCACCTTGCTAAAAGGTACAAGTAGGAAAATTTGATTGGTTTCTCCACCGAGCAGTTGCTTATGCGGAAAACAGTCTCATTCTTTCAATCCATGGGTTAACTCAACACTACTCAGATTGCCCTTGAAAATCCAGAGGTTTGCACTTCATGTAATCCTGTTAAGGCACTCATCGAGCAACGCGTTCAGATCCCCAACCCAAAACCGTTCACGAAGTTTAGATGTCAATGCCATTACTGGTTTGCGTCACGTGCGCCAAAGCGGCAATTGACACCCTTGGTCAATCATAGGCTTGGGTTGAGCATTACGTGACCGTAGTAGTTGTGGTTGCTGTGGGGCTGGTGTTGTTGTGGACGGTGTTGACCTTGTGGTCGTTTTGGTGCCATTTTCTTCACTCACAAGAAATACAATACCCGTTAGGATTTCATAAAATCATAACCATGACATGACATATCCATGATTAATAATGTGAGATCTCTATTCCACGTGAAATGTACAACTAAATTGTAATCAACAAGGATATAACTAAATCGACATTCATTCACCACAAATTCGATTATAGACATGACATAATACCACCATTCCATATATAACTGGAAAACATACATGATTGGTTCAGATTCAAAATGATCACCTCGATTAGGTTACAAAAGAATATATACAATCTAAAGCCATACTAGCCGGGAGTTACCCATAATACTTTGTAGGCTATATAGGATAGCTAATCAAAACAAAAGATCTATACCGCCTGCTAGCTGGGAGTAACCCATAAAAACTTAACAGACTGCATAGTGCTTACAATCATACAAAGTTTTCTAAGAACTGCTACCAGTGTCCTCCAATGTGTCAACGCGTGCTCCAGCCTCCAGGGCCTGGGTACGCATGATATGCTGAACAGCAAGATCATCTGCAGCCTGACGTTGCCACTCGTGGCGATGCTCCTCAGTCTCTAATAATGTAACTCGCGCCTCTAGTGTCCTGCAGTGAGCCTCAGACCTAGCCAAGGCCTGACGGGTCTCCATACTCTCTTGCTTATAAGCAAGTCTCTCTCTCCTCAATATCTCAATCTCAGATCTCACAGCTGTACGATCCTCCTGGGCATTGTGATGTCGTGTGCAAAACTCTGAACTCTCTCTAGTGCAGACATCTACCTGGGAAGTGATCCTCCTGTTGACCAACTCTAAGGCGGTCATCATCCTCCTCTCAGTATCTAGGAGTCTGGTCTCTATAGTGGGTCTTGGCTGTCTCGCAGCAGCAGCAGCAGAACTCTCTCCAACCTCACACCCTGGTCTGGGAGTGGTAAGTAGTAGTCTCTTCCGAGGCGGTGCGTCAGCCTCGGGAACATCAGCTCTGCGGCTACTAGATGGTGCAGGTAGAGGGATAGGTAATACTGGTGGAGTCCCTGATGGGTGTACTGAATGATAGTAGGCTGATGCTACATCTCTCATCTCAACCTCGAGTGCTCTAGGACTAAGAGGTCGAATCCGTGGAGCTAGAAAGGATGGTGGTAATAGAGGTATAGGTGCCTCATCCTCAGCTGGTACTAAATCCTCAGGATGCTCAGGCTCAGGAATGTACACTGGTATATGGTTCTCCGGTACATACTCTGGATATCGTGGTGCCTGCTCGAACAACTGTTGAGCAGCCTCCTCATAGGGATCCTCAGATGGGATACTCCAAGATCGTGCCTCAGAGTGAACAGACGTATAGGTAACTGTGGAATCAGCTGACATGACTCGCGATCTTCTTGCAATAATAAATATATATTGCAATAGCTGCCCGATTAATCGTTAAACCCGAAATCATCCCCTAAATCTACATCTATACTTCGATCTCGTGATACAGTCACCCGAACTGGGATGTTCGGATCCCCAAAAGATATATTCATAACATTCGAGCTCACATAATGTAGGATTAACAACTACATCTATGCAATTGACAGTAGTGAAAAGTGGGTTCACTTGGGTTATCGCTACTTATGCAGAACATGAAATCATATAATATCTCCACTGCGTCCAATTATACAACAAAGCCATGTTTCCACCAAGTTATAAATCATTGAAATGCGTATAAATATGGGTCAATGAACTCACCTTGAGTTCTGATAATCCCAAATATTACAGATAACGTGTCACGCAAATCGTCAGATGCATACCTATTTAAATTAAGTCCTTATAAGACTAATCACATAAGTACTCCTACCATGCGATAAGTCCTATATAGCTAATAACCATCCTAAATTTTTGAGTAAAAACATGTTTATAAAATTTAAAACGTTTATAAACATACTTTGGTAAAATCGTTCCATAACTTCGCGTTATCTAAATCCGTTTCTTGCGTTTCATATGCCCATGCTTTCGTATGTAAGACGAGTTTATATCAATATATTTGACATTTTTATAATTTTGGTCCTCTGATGAACAGTAACGTTTACTGTTCACACCAGACATAAGTTTTACTTATATAGTTTTTATCGTCGTAAAACCCGTAAATGTTGTATTTTATTCGTTATAGCTCCGTTTTTAGTGAATCCTTTGCGAGACGTTCTCCGTTATTGAAAACCTATCCATTATATTAGGTTTAACAAAAATATAACTTTCAACATGAATAGTTTTTTTTACTGTTCATATTGTATAAAATCATTTTTATAAACTGTTAATTCCCGAAAACCCGCGAAGATTCATAACTATTCTTTATAAATTGAAAATCATGATCTTTTCATTTAAGAATCCTAAAAATAAGTTTTTATTTGTTAAAAGAACACCAAACTATTCTCTGTTTTGTTAAGGTTTTTCTAAAAGTTATATTAAAAATCCGTTTTAATTAACGTATCACTTGTTTTTTAACGTACACTTTTCGTTATTTATCCGTTTAGAACAAGTTTTTCTTACCTTCGAATCGTCGATAAATGTTATATCTAATTTTATAAGCTATTCTAATAAGCTAACTTATCACTTTTATAATCATTAAAACTAATCCTAAAATCCCTAACCCATCGGGTTATTGTTTTTAAACCAAAAGTGCCCATTTTGGATTTTTAAGCTCATAAGCTATTTTCATAAGCTACAAGCTCGTAAAACTTACTTATTTTAGCTTATGGTAATAAGCTATAAGCTGCAAAATTGATTTCGAGATTAAAAATACAAAGATTTTGGATTATGGACTAGAAATGCAATTCAAACCATGTAAAGGGGTATATATTGAAACTTATATAGTTTTTGGGCCAAAAGTATAAATACTCCAAAGTTAAACCACAGGGGCTAGTTTTGCCAATTTTCAAAGTTAAAGATTTAATATTTTAAAAATATAATTAAAGGGTATATATTGTCATTTTCATATTCTCAAGGATATAAAATGTAATATTCTTATATTAATTATAAAAATATATTTAAATATTATAAGACTCGATTTTATTAAAGCCCGACACATTTGTCGTTATCATTCGTCGATCGAAACACTATAAAATAATTATGTTATATATTTAACATAATTTATCATCCACTAGCTTTTGAAGAAACTTAAAAAGATAAAATCCTATCATTTAAACTATAACGTATCACGTTACTAGGGAATTTCATGTGAGGGGATTTCATTTGGGTAGACGTTTTGACGAGTTGCTGGATTTACGATTTAAAGTGTCCTAGCTCCTCAAACGTTTACTGCATGACCTCTGGATTATGATAGCCCGAACAGTGATACGATGTTTTCACAAACTAATAAACCAAAATCATTTACGTTAAACTTTATGAAATAAAGTTTTGAAACAATCAAACTAATACTTGACATATTACCACAGGTTGCGTGACGAAGCTGTTTACTTCCATTTGAATTAAATTTCAAATCAAACAACTACCTTATCAAGGTGAGTTCATAGTCCTACCTTTACATGTTTTCTAAACTCCGTGGGGAGATACATGCTATAAACCATGAATACAAGTATTTTCCAACTGTATGCTATCCTGATTTATTATTGCCTAAGTTACCTTCATTTGCCATATGGCCTCACTATCATGAACCATTAATTACTTTGCGAAGTAAGCGTGAATGCCGTGAATAGATCTATTGGGATTGAACTTCCCTATCCAGGTTCTGGTATATACATGGCCAGCGGACGCATTTCATTTAAGGAACTCTGGGAGTTTGGCAAAGCACCTGCTTGGGGCAAAAACTTATGAATAACATTTACTTAAGGCTTCAGTGTCATGAGCTTAGTGCAGTAATATAATATTGTTTACCATGATAATTGTATTCGTTGTAATTATTACTATTACATTAACTTGTATTCAACTATTACATTTCAAACTTGTGAATTTCACTCAACCTTTGTGTTGACCTTTTTAGCATGTTTATCTCAGGTAATTGAGCAACCTATGACACGGAGTGGCATTGGACTTGAGGACGTCTAAACTTGTTATCATTCAAACTCTATGTTTTCATATGTATTTTGGGACTTCCTTTTGTAAAACTATGATATATTATTGAATGATAACTAAATTTTTCAGAACGTCTCTTTTGAGTCGTTTTCTATGATTATGACTGTTGATTCATGAAGTGATACCCCCAGTTTAGCTTCCGTTGCTATATGTCAAATAAGGGGGTGTTACATCGTCATCAGTCTTCTAAAGTTCCTATACCATAAAGAAGACCTTTGTCCTTCATGTGAGCAAGGAAAAAGCAAAAAGGCTCCTCACCCACCCAAACCTGTTCCAAATTCAAAAAGGAGGTTGCATCTTCTTTATATGGATTTGTGTTGTCCGATGAGAGTCACAAGTATCACTAGAAAGTGGTATGTTCTTGTGATAGTAGATTACGCTCGTTACACTTGGGTATACTTTCTCATATCTAAAGATGAAGCACCAGAAGTCATCAAAACCTTCCTGAAGAAAATTACTGTTCTTCTGCAAGCTCCAGTTATCATCGTAAGAACCGACAACGACACATAATTCAAGAATCAAGTGCTTCAAGAATACTTCAAAAGTGTTGGCATCTCTCACCAAGCGTCGGCTGTCAGGACACCTCAACAAAATGTAGTTATGGAACGCAGAAATCGTACGTTAGTAGAGGCTGCTAGAACAACGTTGATTTTTTCGTGTGCTTCATTATTCTTATGGGCTGAAGAAATTGCTACTGCGTGCTACACTCAAAACCACTATATCATTTACCGTCGATTTAACAAAACACCATACGAGCTTATTAATTGTAGAAAACTGGATATCTCCGTCCTTCATGTATTCAGGGCTCTTTGTTATCCTAAGAATGATCGTGAAGATCTTGGAAAGCTTGGTGCAAAAGGTGATATTGGATTTTTCATTGGCTACTCTGCTAATTCCTGTGCTTACAGAGTATACAACCGAAGGACAAAGAAGATCATGGAGATGATGAACATCACTTTTGATGAGCTTTCAGCTATGGATTTTGAACAACGCAGTTCAAAACCCGGGCTTCAAGGTATGACTTCTAGAAAAATCGTCTAGGACTCAATCTTACTTATGCTCCGTCAACAATAACATCTCAAAAACCAACTGAACGTGATTTGGATCTCCTACTGCTCAAGCACATAAAGTTCTTTAGACTCCAACGGCAACTGCAACAACAACAGACACCACACCGACTACAACTAATTCATCTTCTCAAGCGGCTGATATTCTAAACACTTCACAGGATGTTGACGAGCTCGAACCACAACAACAACATGTCCAGCAACAAGTTGATCAAGCTTCACTACAACCTGAAACTGTTGCTGACAATGTTTCAAATGCTATGCTCGATGGAAATACGTTTGCAAATCCTTTTGCTACTCCATCCACATATTCTGATGAGTCATCTTCTCATTATGTGTATCCATTAAACATGCATACCTTCTATCAACCATACCCTCATGAATATTAGTAGACTAAGGATCACCCTCTGGAACAAGTAATAGGAGAACCCTCATGTAACACCCCCAAATTGGGTCGCAGCGGAATAAGGGTCCGGGGCGTGTTACTCGCTTCGAGATAAGAAATCATTACACTAAATAAACAAACCAACATTTGATCAGATTTAATATGGCTAATACAGTTTTCTATTATTTGGTTTGTACCGCTCTTTTATCTTCTAATTGTTTTCTTGCATGTTTATTGTGTTTAGAATTGATTATTGTCACCATAAAACATGTGCCAGTCTCTCAGGCTGAAAACCCCCCGCCTATCATTAGAAACATACATAGCATAGGTTTAACAAGTAATTAGAATTAACTTAATTAAAGTAATTAAAATACTGATAGATTATAAGGTTAACGACCTCTCTTTTAGTGTTCGACACCCTATTTACCACAAAACTCCACCCGATCGGGTATATTGCCCGTTAAAGTGTTGTTTTAGGATAAGTCGGCTAAATATAAATTTAAAACTTGGTAATCAATAAATTGACCCTACACGACAACACATTAAGTTTTTGGCGCCGTTGCTGGGGAGTGAAAAAGTTTAACCTTTAATTTTATTAGTATTGCTAACCATTAGCTTAGATTAATCTAATTAGTGTAATTTAATTCTGTTTGTAATAAATTTAATTATGTGTTTAAATTCCCGCATTATTTAATTGTTTTCTAAGTATCTTGTTCTGACAGATCAACAGATTCGTCGTATCGACCTTTCCACTCAGAACGGCGTATTGACTTCTATAGTCTAAACAATGTATCTGTTCTTCCAAACAATACGGCGTATTTTGTATAGACAATACGGCGTACTGACCTCAGAAGATAGTACGACACATTCAAATTAATTGAATACGGCGTATTCGTCATCTGATACAGTAACATAGCCATTTTTCGTATTTGATTTCCTGTTTATCGTGTTCTCTTCCAAGAGGGCACAACCTGCTAATTGTTTTATACTTATTCTCAGGAAACCATCTCACGAACAATGGCAAAACCAATTCTGAATGAAGCTCGAGCTGAACATAGTCTTGCCGAGACAAGTATCGAAAGCAATGCGAAATATGAACTCAAAGAGGAATTATTAAATGAGCTACGTAGTAACACTTACAGAGGAAAGGTTGAAGAAGATGTGGTCGGCCACATCGCTAAAATTCTTGATTTATTCGATCCAATCGAAGTGACCGGTATGGACCCTTTTCAACTCCGCATGAAGACTTTCCCTCTCTCACTTTCTAGAAAAGCAAGAAAATGGTGGATGAATGAGGGAGATGGAAAAATCAACACTTGGGAAGAATTGGTGAATAAATTTTATCCACTATCATGTGACAGCAATTATGATAAAATGTGCGAAGATGATGAAGAAGGTCTTAACCCACTCGAATTCATAACCTGGAGAAACTCAAAATTACAAACCGATACAAAGGCTGATGAAACAACTAAACACAACAATTATATATTCTTGATAGAAGTGGGAAACAATGAAGGGTTAATGGATGAAGACATATCAAGCGACGATGATAAAGATCAAAGTAATTCATCTATGATCACAAAACCCGAGATAAAGATTGGTGATGAAATCCTAAAAATATTAACTCTTTTAATGGCATGGACGAAACTGACGTTACCGACCGCATTGCAAAAGTGCTTCACGAATACCGAATAGATCAAGATTCCTAATGTGAATAAGATGAACTTCGATTACAAGTTTTCTCGAAATCACTTAGTGGAGATACTGAGAAATGGTTGAGCAGTAAAGGAACGACTACTACTTGGAAGGAATTGGTCGATAAATTCTTCCATAAATATTACCCATTGTCCCATACCTACAAAAGTAAAATTCCAGATGACTTGGACCATGGAACAAATTACTTTGAATTTCTATATTGGCTGGCATCGAAATTTGACAACCACTGGGAACTAGACAAGAACATCAAAAGTGGACTATGTGAATGGACGAACTAATGGAACGATTAACGACCTCGTCAAATACAATGCGAGGAAAACAGCAAAAAGACATGCTCGGATTTATTTTTCAAACACTACTTGGATGAGCAAGATGGAAAAGATATTTAAGAAATTATTGATAGAGAATATTATCCGATACTGATTCTCGCTTATCACGACATCAACAACCCAGATAAGTTGTGCAAAAAAAATAAAGGGTGGGGCCAAACTGAAGAATTCACTGTCGTACGGTATTCGATAAGATCTTGTGAAGAAATACATCAGGCACGTGGGTCCAAGCGTAATTAGTACTATGAAAAAACCTCCTGGCAGCAATGTTTTGCATCCCACCATAAGTCTTTAATAAAAAGATCGTGGATGGGCATCAACACGCACCAAGAATGATGATTAGAGAAAAAGTCAAACTTATAACGATTACTGAAACAAAAGTGCTTCCTAAGGAGAACAACCCGATCATTTTTAATTGTTTGAATTTTTTTTAAATGTTTGCACATGTCTGTCTTCCAGACACCCATACGGCGTATCGAACCCCTCATGGATACTCGATGATTGTCTGGACGATATCATTCTGTAATTTAATTGTTATAACTTTATAAAATTTTAATTGTTTTTTAAACCAGGAGACCATACGGCGTATCCTAGTCTTCCCAGACACCCATACGACGTATCGAACCCCTTTGGATACGGCGTATGGATGTGTCTGGACGTTATCAATCTGTAATTTAAGTTTAGTACTTTAAAATTTTTAATTGTTTTTACAAGAACCATACGGCGTATCCTAGGGTTTGGGATACGGCGTATTGATCCCTGTACAGTTGTGTGTTTAATTGTTTTCCTGCACTGTATAACCGAGTTAGGAATCGCACTTTTGTCTTCTAATCTTTTATGCAGGACCTTGCTATAAGGAAAATCGACGATATGGTATACTCTGAAAAAGACGCGTGTTGAACTCGTACGAGCATTCTAAAGCCTCGTCAATACACTTTGCTTAAAGAACTCAAATTAGAGAATCATCCCGAGCAACATATCAGGGGAGTTCCTCGTTCTAATTCTATTTCCCATTTTTCTTTAATTGTTTTATCTATACAACGAGGACGTTGTATAATCTAAGTGGGGGGATGGAGAATTAGAACGCCTACTTGTCCTTTCTTTTACAAATAACATGCTAATATGCTTAAATTATGCCAAATTTAAAATTTTTTTCTAGCATAACTTTTGTAAATATTACTAGTTATATGACCTCGCGCACTATAACCCTTAATGCCAAATTGTGAGAATTAAGCCTATTCTGTTTCCAAACGTTTACTAAAAATTCCAAAAATATATGAGTGTGCTGGTGATGTAGTGGACTTTAGAACTTGGCCTGGTATATCACTCGAGACCACAATGATGAGTACTATGGATTTAGATGGAGAAACATTTTTAACAGGTAAATTTTTAGGAATACACCAAAAAGCCTATATGTTGTAAAGTTAACTAACTACACTGGTTAGTCAAATCCCGTGTAACCCTTTGTTTACTCTCATCTTAAGAGTAAGATCCCCTAGAAAAACCTGTTGAGCCATTCATGTCTTTTTCACCATATGTCTATTTCGTTACACCTTTACACCTTAGCCTACCCTATAGATTAAGCCTACTTAATCAAAGTTGCTAGTTGCTTTTGTGTAAAGTTTTATATTTTTTAATTCCTGTGTCCAAAGTGATATTTTACAATCTCTGTAGGTCGGGAAAGTTGCACAAGCAATGGAAAAATATGTAGCTCGTGTATTTTGCTACTTTCGCGACTGTGTATTATGTCCGAAGAAGAAGTGTTAAAGGAAAAATTATGATTATGAAGACGGTAAAATTAGCACCAGACTTTATGTTATGAAAAAGAATGGAAAAATAGAAATATGAACAAAAAAGAGAAGAAGTTTTATAGTCGGTTTTTTGTTAAACTTCAACTGAAGAAATTCTTAGAAGGATCCGATTATTCGGGATAAAAATCAATGATGTATATTTTGTATTAAAGTGGCCGATATCACCACTTATTTTGTAAAAGTATGTAAAGTTTGGGATGAAGAAGAAGTGACCGTTAGTTGGAAACGCCAACATATGTTTCTTTGTCAGCTTTTTGATCGAGGCGTTTGTAATATATTTCAAGTCTTTAACATGGAACGTTCAAAAAATTACTATCAACTACCTTATTTTTCAAGCTAAATCTATTTGTTTTGTGATTTATTTAACAACAATAAGCTTCCCATTCCTAGTAATTTGTAACGCCCCAATGGTCGCAGCGGAATAGTGTCCGGGGCCGTGTTACTTCTCATAATCAATAATACAAGACTATATAAACGACCAAAAAGTCCTTTAAAAAATTGAGTACTATTGGATTTAACTAAGTAGTTGTTATGGGGGGGGGGGGGGGGGGGGGGGGGGGGGGGGGGGGGGGGGGGGGGGGGGGGGGGGACATAAGCCGAAGCTGCACTTGTCCATATTGTACAAAGTAGAACAAAGATTTCTTCTAGCCCATACAGTTATAAAAAATGTAATGCGACAAGATCTTAAATGCATAATACCCAATCAATACCACCATATATCCCTTGCACCTCGTGCTTACTGATCCCCTGAAAAACATTGCTTTAAAACGTCAACAATAATGTTGGTGAATTCATAGGTTTGATAAATCATATATTGTAGGACCACAAGATTTCCCAAGTGTATGATAATGCAACAGATGCAGGACATCATAATAAATGTAATTACGTTGCCTAAGCTCATGAACACTGAAGCTTGACATGAAGGATACCAAATAACAGGTTCTACATTGCCCCATGGTGATGTTCTAACCCGCAACATCCTATATTCGACATGGTATACGTTCGTTTGTCCAGTGATAGCTAATCACCCGAACGGGGTTGTCAAACCCAATAGATCTATTAATAACATTCGCGCTCACAATCCCGCAATTGACAGTTCATGATAATGGGCTCAGATATGGGTTATCGCTACTTAGGCAACACGTAATCATAACATGAAACTTAACCACTTGTGTCCAATTGTAAAGCATTGCATGTTTTTCACCCCAAAAACTTTATAAAACAAAAACATGTAAAACGTGGGGCTATGAACTCACCTTGAGTTCTGATAATCCAAATATCACAGATAACTCGTCACGCAAATCGTCAGATGCAACCTATTTAATTTAAGGTCGTATAAGTACTAATTACATTAAGTACTCCTACCATGCATAAGTCTATATAGCTAATCACCATCTAAATGTTTAAGTGAAAACATGTTTATAAAATTAAAACGTTTATAAACATACTTTTGGTAAAATCGTCATAACTTTCACGTTTCTAATCCGTTTCTTGCGTTTCTTATGCCCATCTTTTCGTATTAAGACGGGTTATCGATATTTGACATTTTTATAATTTTGGTCCCCTGATGAACAGTAACTTTTACTGTTCACACCAGACATGAGTTTTATTTAAATCGTATTTGTTGTCGTAAAACCCGTAAATGTCGTATTTTATTCGTTATAGCTCCGTTTTTAACGATTCTTTCGAGCACGATCTCGTAATTGAAAGTTCTATAATTTTATGAGGTTTACAAAAATATAACTTTCTGTCATGAATAGTGTTTTTACTGTTCATAGTTTATAAAATTATTTTTATAAACTTTTAATTACCGAAAACCCGCGAAATTCATAACTTATTCGTTATAAATCGAAAAATCATGATTCTTATCATTTTAGAATCCTAAAAATGTGTTTTAGTTGATAAAAATATCCAACTTGCTGTTTGATATAAGTTTTATAAAAGTTATTTTATAAACTCCGTTTAATTAACGTATAACTCGTTTTTAACGTAACTTTTTCGTTATTAATCCGTTTGACAAGTTTCTTACCTTTTCGGAATCGTCGTGAAATGTATTATCTTATAAAAATATAAAATAAGTATATTTTTATAACACTTTTGGACAGAATGTTTGCATGAGTTTGATAAGTCCATTTTCAACCTTGTTTTTATACTTACCACTTTATACTTTTTACCACAAGTCTTATACTTTATATAGGTCATATGTCATATGTATATTATGTTCATAGGTCCATCAAAGTCCTTTTGTCCAACATTACAAGTCCAACATATTACTTATAAAGCATAACCTTCATTTTTAACTATAAGTTACTAGTTTTTATGTATGACTATTTTTACATAATAATCACAAGTGTACAAGTCTTCCCATCTTGTTATAACTTTATTTTAATGATCATATTACATTAATATAAGTCCATAATTAATCTTATCATGCCATTTGTATTTCTTTTACTAGAATCATATTAAGAACTTTTATAAACCCTAATTAACACATGATCATTTTTACACCAAAACATCATGGTACATTAGTTTCTCATCCCTTTTAACATGATATAAGTAATAACACAACATGTATAAAAGTATACAAAATGATCATTTCAAGTATAAACTCCATTTTCATGATAAAATCCTAAATGGTGATTCAACTAAAATAGAAATAACATATGCATAGAAATGAAAACTATAAGAACATAAAGGGTTCTAGTAGACCTTATGATGTATGATGATGATGAACAAAGTAATCTAAACCCTTGTTTAGATAGAAATCCAAAGCTTGCACCAATGAAAACCCTTGTTTTCTTAATAAAACCCTAGCTTCCTTTTCACTTGATTAAAGCTTGAATATGGTTAACCAATGCTTGCAAATGCCTTAGTATATCTTAGAATAGATGTGTATAGGTGTGTATGGGTTGCATAAAATTTTGTATGGATTTGTTTGGGTTGGTGTTTTGAGCCGTGGCATGAAAGGAGCAAAAAGGGAGAGTGTGTTTGATTTTTACTAAGTGTTTTATGCTTGAATCACTAGTATACATGTATATATAGGATAAGTATTGGTCAAAACTTTCTCAAGAAGGGTCAATGGTCAAAGGGGGTGTTTTGGTCGTTGGGGGGCAAAGAGAGGGTTTTAGGGGTTCTTGTTCTTGGTCTTTGGTCAAGGGAACATGGTAAATGTGTTTTAATGAGAAGTTGATGTACATTGACCAAGCTAGTGAATTTTTGTGCTCCTTGCTCTCCAAGTGTTGATGTATTTCGTGGGTTAGGAGGGGGAAAGGGTTCTAGAAACCTTTTTGCTAGTTAACACAATATCTTGCAAAATATATGCAAGTTACTAGTTGTAGTTTTATAAATAAAAGATGTTTTCTTGCAAGTATTGGTGTATTGGTTGATTTTTCTTGTACAAAGTGTAAGATAATATTATCTTGGGTAAATTTAATAAAACTTTAGGTATTGGGTACAATCGTGGGTATTTGTTGAAGCGTTAATAAATTAACGTGCTTCCGGTTATGCTTAAACGTAATTTATCGCGAAACGTATACACTTTACGTATCCGATAAAAATAAAATGAACAACGACCATAATTATTATCAAAATAATTATATAACACATGATTGATGTAAACGTTTGATGGTTTAATGCCCGTTTACATTAAACGATAATATTTGGCTTACGCGATTTAGCTTAACATTTATGATTTAAAGCAAATGCGTACAATACAAAAGGTACATTGTGGATTTATCGACAAGACCAATCAGTTATGATCTACAAAGACCCCCCTATATCATCACTTTCGACATTGTTCATCTCAAGTGGGGGGATGTGCGTATAATATCAAATGTTTGCATGGGCAATAATAAAAGATAGTAAACTCCTGTAGCATTTACATGTTTAATAGAAAGAAAAAAGGGTGCAACTTAAAACCACCCATGTGCTAAAGAATATAAAGAGGGTGCAAATTAAAAATATGAAGAATGGATCTAGTAGCCTATTATTACACCAAGACATCTCAAATAATGATGAAGAATGGAGCTAGTAGTCCATTATTTACACTAAGTCACCCAATACTTATGAAGAATGGACTAGTAAGCCCATTATGAAGATTAGATTTTCGGACTTAGACTCTTTGACCTATGGATGGACAATAGCTAGTTATGACAACCTTAGATTACTTTAGACTATTTGTTTTGTGTTTTTATATTAACAACCATTAAATGTGTATCCCATGTCTATCCTAACCCTACCAGACTTAACTTCTATACTAACCGTACTTACTATAACTAACAGACTTAACTTTAATACTAACAGTATTAAGTCTGTTTACAATATTTTCCTAACAGGAGGGAATAGGTAACATTAGGTAGGCGGGAAGGTTAATATAGGGTTACTTAATATACTATAATATGCATAATACGGTCCTAAGGTGTCAACACTAATTTGTGTGAACAATATTACTAAATATGCGTGAGTCATAATACGTTTATAACTACGTTGGCCACCATACTTATACTCATATCCTTTCCTAGTTGTACCTAGTATTAAGCTTACACATTTCAATGATTGACTTTTCTAGTACGATATATGAAAACATCAAATATTTAATACTTTTTGGTGGCAAAATACCCCCTATATTACCTGCAAATGTTTCACTAACACTCGAAAACGAGATATTTTATATCATTTTGTAGTTTTTAGGTGAAATGCAGGAAAGGAACAAGAAACAAGGGGAAAAGGACTCAAAGTGTAAATATTTAAAGAATGTTACGGCGTAACTCCAAAAATGGTTACACCGTAATATATATTAAGCAAGTATGAAGATCAAGGACAACTTTACGGCATAACACCATATCTAATCACATCGTAACCATACATTTGGAAGGAAATCTTACCCAAGATAGAGTTACGGCATAACACCCTACATGGTTACGCCATAACCATGAAGATCCACAAATATGGAAGGAAGATCACGTACTTATAGACATTATTTAAAGGTTACAGCGTAACACCATATCTGGTTATACTATAACAACTGCTTAATTATGGAATGTCATGTAAGAAGGTTACAGCGTAACACCTTTATCAGTTACGCCGTAATAGGTTTGACACCTAAAAATAGAGGCCTCATTCAAGCTATTCCGACATCACTTCCTCCACAGCCAATTGGAGAGGTGACAAAGGCTTCCAATCTTTGAAGAATTCCACCTAGAGTCCAAGGGAGATCACACTTCACTTACTTTTTGTATTTAATTGTTCAAATATGAATATTGTAAGAATTATGAGTTTTCAATTTATGATTTCTTCTATTTCTTGCTGTGTTTCCGTTACTATAAGCGGCTAAGCACTTAAAGTGTTGGCCTAGTTATGTAATTAATGTTGTTATGATATTTGTTTCATGTTAGATTATGGTTTTGTTAGATATTCCTTGACTATCGTGTAACCCTGGGTTTTGGTAGTACGGATGGTTTGGACCTGGCTTGCCCTATTATTAGATTACCTAGTCAATATGGAATCCAACGGGTACTAGGGAGGATCTATGACTTCGACCCCTAGTGTAGGAACTGACCGGTCTCCGCACTTATCACTCAATATACTTAAAAAGCATAGGAACTCTTTCAGAGGGGGTTAATAATCTTTATAGGTTATTAGATATGTTTTGGGAATAGTTGGGATTAATCACTGTAACTTGGATATCCTATCTCTTATACGATTTGGACTGTGTCGGAATCTGTTGATCCCTTTTGAACAGATCTTACTTAGCTTGTTAAAGCTTAGTTGTGTTGGATAGATCCAAGACAACTATAATAGAAACTAATATTGTAAATACTACAAACTATGCGGAATCTAGCTTGTAATACTAAGAAGAACAATGAAACAGTAAAACAAGATCTTGCTAAACTTTCAATATTTTAAACACATTCAAAGTTACAGAATAACCTTGAAACTATGAATACTAACTATATTTGCTATGAAAACTATATAAAACTTAATATCTAGATCTATGACGTAGGGTTCCTTTTATACACCAAGGAAACCCTAATGGGCTTACAAAACGCGTTACATGATCATGCATATCTATTCCTAATATATCTCATGCATATCACATAAGCAGTACTAACTATTTTTAACTAACAGTACTAACTATTATAACTAACAGTACTAATAAACTGACAGTACTAACATTTTGTACTGGCAGTACTAACTATAACACTAGCAGTACTAACTTAGCTTGGCAGTACTAAGTCTTCTCTTGGCAGTACTAAGTTGAACCAGCAGTAGAAACTTGTAAAAGCCCTTAATTCCCAACAATCCTCCCCTAAACTTATGATTTACCTTCAAATCATCAAGTTTCTAAATTAAACCTTCTGTGTACTAGGAGGATGTATCCAAACACCTGTCTTGATCTGTTTGCTTGTATAAAGATTTTCCTTAAAAGTTCTCTAGACATCTGACTATCTGCTTCTACTAACAGCTTGTTAACTAACATTAACATTAGAACTCCTTTTGACAATGGATATTCTTTCTCAACTAACATGAAGATATCATGTCCTCTTACTGAAGATACATGGTGAACACCACATGTATCATAAAGCCTCCATACTAAAGGATCATGCATATACCTTTGAAGCTTCCATAGAATATCATCATTATCTGGTTCAAATAATCTTTTCAGTTCAACCCACAATTCCTTCTCTTTATCATCTGTAGGCTCTGTTGTACTGAACCTCTCCTTAACCAAATCCCAAAGCTTAACCAGGTCATCTCTATCAAATTTCTTCAACATATCAGCAAAAATCTGATAAGCTTTTGTATGGTTTCCAACTCTGATAATTCTTCAATACCTTCTTGTGTCTTCAGAGTAAACCTCTCAGTCTATGATTGGATACCTAACCTGTAAAGGTTGAATAACAAGTTCTTACACTGGAACTATCACTAATAATTTATGTAGTTCTTCTTCTGATAATTCTTTTTCCTTTTCTGCTGATTGTTCTTCACCTGAACCTGAAGCTTCTCCAATCTTTTGTCTTTTAATAGGCTTTTTCTAAAACTTCTTGACCTGCTCTTTTTAGTCTCTGAACTTCTAACTCAGAATCCATAGGCACAAAAGATTGTACCCTCCTCATAGTAGTTTCAAAGATTTCTTTAACCTGCTCAAATGAAAGTGACTTCAATTGTTTAATAGAGTAACCTCCTTCTTGGTTCTTGATGTAATTTGACATGTAATCCTTTTGTTGAGCTGGAGTCATTGGCTTGTTCCTCTTAGCTTAAACTCTTTGTTGAGCAAATAACTTCTTTCTTTGATTGACAAGTTCCACAAGCTTCATTGGTAAATTTTCTTCACTATACTTTTTACCTACTTGTAACTGTTGAACAAAATCTTCATCTGCTATAACTCTTGCCAATACATCATCCCATTCAGCATCTATAAAACCCTGAGCTGTTTGATGCACTTGAGCCATTCTCTGTCTTTCTGTTGCATCAAACTCTTCTTGTAGCTTTTGAGCTACTTCTTCATCTCTGCTAATTTGAATCTGCTGTCTCTGTTTCATCTTCTTTAGAGACTCAATTTCATCCATTTTAGCTTTACCCTTATCTTTACTCTTTCTGATCTCCATAAGTGTCTTAGTAAGGGTTAAATCATCAGAAGTAGTATCTGCATTTCTTTGAGGACTGGCATTACTAACAAATATACTAGCAGTATTAAGTGCAACATCAGCAGTAGTAACTTATTTTTCACCCTTTTCACCACTACCAAGGTCTTCCACAAGTTCAGTAGGCTCTTCTTGATCTAAAAGTATCTCAGTATCAGCACTATTCCTCCCTTGAATCTCTGCATCCTCTTGAAACCATGAAATCCCTTCATCTTGTACCAATGAATTATTCCTCCCCAGAGTATCAAAATCAACCTTCAACATTCTCCATTGCATTACCACATCAAGCTCAGGCATAAGTCACCTATCAACAAAACAATTGGCTTGTCCTTATCAACTTTTCCTCCCCTGTTTGGATACAACTCCTCATCCAAACCACTTTCTCTTGTAGGTCACCAAGCTTGAAATTTTCATCCTTGTAGTTTCTTGCCCTTAGCTTCTTTTCTAATTTTCTGACCTTCTTTTTCAGCTTTCTGATCACTAAATCTTGAGCAGTCTTTGATTGTTCCAAGGCAAGAACCCTGTTTGAAAAGTTTGTATAAATAGCCATCAATTCATTTATGTTAGAGTCTACCTCACACTTCCCAGGTGTGTGACCTCCTGAGAGAGGTAAATCATGGGGTGTTGGTGGTAAAAATATGTCAAATCATCTTGTTCAATATTTTTCTCATCACATAGGTGTGTTTACCTCCGGGAGAGGTAGAACTCATAAGAATGAATAGATGCTCTCTCAGACCGTGTCTAGAAATGACACCCCCTATGGCTTCTTGCACTGGTACCTGTCACCTGAACCAATTTCTTGAGAAAGAGGATCATTAGACATTGCCGTGGATTGGGTCTTAGATATGTTACCACTAGCCTGTGCTGCATCTAAGCTAGCAGCAGTAGTGGTAGCCCTCACCACTCTGTCATCCCACTCCTTAAAGACAGCCTCATCTGCTACATTTGGTATAGGCACACTAGTCTGAGGTAACTGAGTGTCCTCTTGTAAGGCTTGCCTAGGTGATTGAGTATTTTGGGGTGATGATGATTCAGTAACAGGGATTTGTTCTTCAATTCTGGGTTGAGTAGTGGAAGGTGCTGGTTGGGGTTCAGTGGGTTGTCCTGAACCTTCACCCTCTACTACAGGTGGTGCCAACATTGATGCAAACAATGGAGTAACTCTTCCTGAAAAATCTTTTCCTTTTCTTTTCATGTTAGTGAAAACCTTTTTAGTATGTGCAGGTGTTTGATAAACATCATTAAAAGGTTCTGCAAGAGTAATCTGATTATTCAAAAAGAGTTGTAAAAACCTTGGATACATTAAAAATTTCTTTGTATTGGTATCCAAGTTCCTCAACATACCATCAAAAATTAGTTTAGAAAAGTTAAACTTTTGACCATTAGCTAAACAAATGACTGCAGATGCTATATTAGTGGAAAATTCATTCCAAGAAGTAGATTTTGAACTTAAGCAGTGTAAAATGGTATGTATGAGGTACTTCCACTGAGGAGAGAAGAGAGCTTTTTGAAAAGTAAGTTTGTTAGAATCACTCTCATACCCCATCAATGCAAAGTTTTCAAAAAAAGCATCATTTGTTAGACAAGTAATACCATCCTCATCATTAAAGTGAAGATCACTCTTTACTGATGATTCTGATATTACAACTGTCTTGCCATCAACTGTGGTATGAATTTGCTTCACATCATTGACTATTTGAGAATGTGTAGTATTCCAAAACTGTTCAATATAAGAAGCATAGATAGTAGGACTTACAGTTAAGGCATAGTGAACAATGTTAGCTGTAAGAAAGTCCACTATCTCATGAAAATTAGAATTCCCTTCGGATTTCTCTAAGCAAGCGACCATGTTGTGTTGATTAACAAACTTCAAATCCTCCATAGATGATTAATTGATGATGAATTTATAGAGTCGGTGATAAGTTGAAGTGGGTTTGTGAATTTTGAGAGCGTTTTAGTATTCGAGAGTATTAGAATGATCTTGATGTAGTCGAATACACTTATATCGGTAAAAAGGAAACCTATAATAGTAGGAAAATGTTGATCGACCAAGAATTTCGCTTAACAGTTATAACTCCAACGGTAACAAGCAATACTAACTTTGGCTTAGCAGTACTAACTTTTGCCTAGCAGTACTAACTTTCGCCCAGCAGTACCAAATTCTACCTAGCAGCATTAACTTTACAACCACCAGTTTTAACTCCAAATTCATCACTAATACTATCTTTAAACCACACCAATCATACATCTTTAGATATTAAGTAATCCAATGCTAACAATCAAAAAGTTAAACCTGCTAACATCAAATGCCTTTGTGAGAAGATCAACAACATTGTGATCTGTATGTATCTTAATTACTTGAATGAGCCTCTTCTCATAAGAATCTCTGATGAAATGGTGCCTTATTTCAATGTGCTTGGTTTTAGAATGAAACATTGGATTCTTCACAATACAAATGGTGCTTTCATTATTAATATGAATCTTGGTGTTCATAAAATTAAACCCATAATCAAGCATTTGATTTTGAATCTACAACACCTGTCCACAGCAATTTGCAGCAGCAACATACTCTGCTTCAGTAGTGGAGTTGGCAATTATAGTTTGCTTTTTTACATTGCTATGAAATCAACCTTTTGCCAAGAAATTGACAACCTCCTGTTGTGGATTTCCTGTCAAGACTAGCTCCAGCATAATCACTATTTAAAAAAGCTTCCAAGTCAAATGGTGAATCCCTAGGATACCAAAGGCCCAATTTAGGTTGACCTTTCAAATATCTAAAGATCCTCTTCACAGCATGAAGATGTGAGACTTTAGGTGTAACTTAGAACCTAGCACAAGCACAAACAGCAAACATTATATCAGGCCTAGAAGCTATCAAGTACATCAATGATCTAATCATTGATATGTATAAATGAACATCCATATCCTTAGCTTCTTCATCCTTAAGCAATGCCTTGTTAATCTCAATTGGAGTGCTTGTTGTCCTCATTGTCACAAAATCAAACTTCTTCAATATATCAGCCACATACTTGTCTTGGCTGATGAAGATTCCATCATCTTTCTGCTTTACCTGCAACCCTAAGAAGAAAGTGAGCTCCCCCACAGAACTCATCTGAAATCTCTTGTGCATCAGCTACTTAAACTCAACACATAAAGACTTCTTTGTAGACCCAAAGATGATGTCATCAACATATACTTTCACTAACAAGATATCACCTTTGTCCTTCTTGATGGATAATGTCTTATCTATAGCGCCTCTTCTAAATCTATTTTCCAATAAATAGGTAGACAAGGTCTTATACCAGGCTCTAGGAGCTTGTGTAGACCATATAAAGCTTTTTCTACCTTAGAAACTTTGTCAGGGGAACTGTGGATCTTAAAAACCAGGAGGTTGGCACACATACACCTCCTCTTTAATAGTACCATATAAAAAGGCACTCTTCACATCCATCTGGTATACAATAAACCTCATAAATGATGCATAGGACAAAAATAACCTGATTGCTTCTATCCTAGCAACAGGAGCAAAAACCTCAACATAATCAATTCCTTCTTCTTCAGTGTAACCTTGTGCAACCATTCTTGCCTTGTTTTTAATTACTATCCCTCTCTCATCTTTCTTATTTCTATAGACCCATTTTATTCCAATGGCATGATTGCCTTTGGGTAAATCAATCAATCTCCAAACCTTCTACAATTTAAACTGTAGCAACTCATCCTGCATTGCCTCTATCCAGCTTGGATCTCTCAAAGCTTGTATCATCTTCTTAGGTTCTATTTATGAGAGAAAACAGGCAAATAAGTAGTTTTGATAGTCTTTGTGATTTGTTCTCCTCTACTTTTTGATGTAATTGACCATAGCATGTTCTTCAAAAATCTTGGTCATCCTCCTTGTTTAAGTAGCTGAATTTATGTCTCCAATGATATGGTCTTTAGGATGATCCTTGTGAATTCTGGTTGTGGGAATAGGACTGACATTCATGGTTGTTTCTAAGTTGTTGAGGTCAGCCTCTGCACCCACATCTTCATCATCATATGCACCACTAAAGATACTAGTATCCTCCAAATCAGGCATGAGAGGATTAGTAGGAAGATCATTAGCATTAGTAAAACTTTTCCCAACAGCACTAACAGATGGACTAACAGTACTATCTCTGTTAGTGCTGTTAGCATAAACTTTCTTCTGTTGAACAAGCAAATTATTCATTGCAGCTCTGAAATCTTGCACATTTTGGTCATCTTCTTTATTTGAAGCTCCTCCTTCCTTCTCTTGACCATTTCTTTCACCCTCATTTGCTGGTTCTTCTTTAGTCTTTTTACCAGCATCATCAGCAACTACATCCTTTGAGCTCTATGGACTATCATAAAGTAATGGTAGCAGAGTATATTATTAAGTAGGTATTGCATCAACATTATCCTTGATACCTGTATTTCTATTAGTATGATTCCCTGCAGTAACTAGCTCATAATTCATAGAGTTTGTTAGTAAATCAATATCAAAGAGCCAATCTGGTCCACTCCCTGCAACATTGGGTTTGTTTTCAAGAAAGGTTATGTGCAGGTTCTCCTCTACTTTCCTAGTTCTAGTGTTAAATACCCTAAAAGCCTTGCTATTTATAGAGTATCTAACAAAGAACCCCTCATTAGCCTTCCCATCAAATTTGCCTAGGGGATCTAAGGTATTAAGAATTGTCACATGACACCCAAAAGGTCTCATAAAACTTATACTAGGTGGTCTACCATATAATAGTTCATAAGGTGTCTTGTTGTGAGGCTTGGTCACTAGAACCCTATTCTGACCATAATAAGCAGTATTAAATGCTTCAGCCTAAAATGTAGTAGGTAAGAGTGAATCTGCTAGCATAATCCTAGTTGCCTTTATTAGTGTCCTATTCTTTCTTTTAGCAACTTTATTTTGTTGTGGAGTTCTGGCAACACTAAACTCCCTTTTAATCCCTTTTATCCCACAGAACTGATTCATGACATTATTTTTAAACCTAGTTCCATTGTTACATCTGATGATTTTAACCTTATGATTTATTTGGTTTTCTATGCCAGTAATAAAAGTTTTAAGGATCCCACTAGTCTCATCCTTAGTGGCCAAAAAGAAAACCCAACTAAACCTACTAAAGTCATCAGTGATAACAAGGCAATATATCTTGTGATTGATACTCCTTACAGATGTTGGTTCAAATAAGTCCATATGCAACATTTGTAAGGGTTGGCTGATAGAGCTCACAAGCTTGGTCTTACAAGAGGCTTTGTGTTTCTTTCCCTTTTGACAAGCAACACAACTATGGTCATTTTCAAAAATCTTTGAAGGCAATCCTCTTACAAGGTTTCCACTCACAAGTTTATTCATAGTTTTAAAGTTTATATGACCAAGCCTCCTATGCCATAAATTAGACTCATCTATTGTAGCCTTTGCAAATAAACAAGTCAAACCTCCTGAAGGAACAACATTCTTTAGATCAAAACGGTACATGTTGTCATGTCTGGGAACTTTAAGCAAGATTTAACTTTCATCAAGTAGCTTAAAGTCAGGAGATAGAACAAGACATTCGGTCTCAGTGAAAAGAACTATTTTTCTTGTCACACATTTGTGAGAAAGAGAAAAGGTTAAACTTAAGTTCCTTTATAAAGTATACATCTTCAAAGTCTAATTTCCCATTCCTAATTTTACCTTTTCTAGTAATTTTACCTCCTTTAGGACTTCCTTCAAATGCAACAAATCCACCATCAATCTTTTGATAATCTGTAAGAAAGGACTTGTTTCTAGTCATATGCCTAGAGCATCTACTATCAAAAATCCCTGGATCCTGTAAAGTATATTATGGATTACCCTACACTCACAATGAGAGAATTAGTTTCTCTTGGGGACCCAAGCCATTATTGACTTGAGTCTGCCTTATAGATCAACATAGTCAAATCTTTTAAGCATGTATGATCCACTGTCTTTGGAGGTATGGTCAATAACAATTCTTGTTGGTCCTAAATCCATCATGTTGAGGACTTAACCTCATTTTCCCCATTTCCGTCAACAGCGACTAACTACTGCTTTTGGCCAACAGTATTTACATTATAACCCTAACATTATTAACTTTTTCCATAAATTTATTGAGTTTATAGCTGGCTGATTATTGTTAAAGACTCCTTCTTACTGGTGAATGTGCTTTAAAATAAGAATATGTTATGGGTAATGCATCATTCACTTTTGGTTTAGGGGTAGCAGTATTAACAGGCCTGGCAGTACTAATTGATGCTGCTGCTCTTGGAGAGCTTTGCTTAGCAGCATTAACTGGCACTTGTCTTGACTTTGTTGCAACTGCTGTTGGAACAAAATTCCTTTTAGGATGTGGGTGAGTCAATTTATTTTGGTGGTTCACCCTCTAAGCATTGTTCCATACTGGTCTAATTTCCCTTTGACCAGTAACCCTTCCCTTATTATTCAACACTGGTTTTTCTACCATTTTATTTTCATGAAAATCACAGTCTTTGATTAAATGGTTGAGACTCCCACATACAAACAAGCTTCTGTTATGAACTTCAAAACCATTTCCTAATTCTGAGATCCGTAATCCCATTCCAGTTTCTTCTATTATCCCTAGGACTTTGACTTTTCCTGGGATACTCTACTTGCCTATGTGTGTTTTCCTTATTAACAGATTTCACATTCTCACCAGATTTGACAAAATTAATTTTTGTAAACTTTGGTTTTGTCTGATCAGATTTAGGTCTAAACACACTATCATTATCACTATCAGTGTCCCATTCTTCAATGATAGGAGCACTAGGCCTAACAGTTTTAGGCTTTTCTACAATATCCTTACTAGTCTTAGATATACTAGTTTCAGTTTCACTCACTTTAGTCTTATAGACAGAATCATCTAATCAAGCAAAGGATAAGTCAGGTCTTTAGGGCATGTAGTTCCCAGTGTAGGGAGGGGGAACTGCATGAAACCCTTCACCTATTTTGAATCTATCATTTACTAGACTATCATCCACATCACTTTCTCTACTGTTAAACACACTATGAACCACTTCACTCTCATTCATTTGACTATCATAACCAAGACCAGTTTTGTCTTTAGCACTTATTTGACTATTAATCAGTTTAGTTAGATTCTTTGATGATTCTTCAAATTTCTCTAGTTTAAGTTTCAAATCATCTTTCTCTTTTAAAGCTTCTTCTAACTGATTTTTAAGGTCTTTGATAGAAATATCTTTCACTTGGACATCATACTTTAAAAATGCAATATCTTCTTCATAAACAGCTTCATTCTTTTCATGAACAACTATCCTAGCTTCTAATGATTCTAATCCCATTTGATAACCTATAATTTCTAGATTAGATTTATTAAGAGCTTCACTTCTATTAATCATACGATTTTTTAAAGAGTTTTCATATGATTTTTAAGCAATCTTTTTAGAGCAAGTATGTACCTCAGAAACTGGAATAGATGAACTTGGTGAATGTACATCCGAGAATTTTCGAATTTTTGAATGACGATTTCAATCGTTGACTTTTAGGGTCTGGCTTGACTTATAAGAACGACCATCTAAAGCACGTTTTCATTATTCGGACTCTAAAGCAATTTGATGTGAAATGATATTTCAGACAACTTTTCAGTTTTGCCCGAGACCTGGAAACGAGCCGAAAAGGGCTAAAACAACACCGCAAAGATTATACGGACAACATACAACGCGGACACACAAAAATAATTAAATTTGTTTTTAATTATCAGTATTTATTTAATAAAAATATTAAATAAATTAGTCATCATTTTTAATTAAAAGCGTTGTTGATAACGCGAATACTCGAGCTTAAATCCATTTTTATTTCGGACGAGGCAAAACCGGTCCACAAAATGAATAACAGATATTTTATTAAATGTTATAAAATATTTATGAAATATTATCAAGCGAATACTCATTTTTATCGGAAAAATGATTTGGAAGACAATGGCGCAAGTTTCGTGCGTTGGTTCATCCGTTAAGTCGCTCAAATGAGCCCCGAACCAATATTCTATAAAAGTTTCTCAAAAGTTACACTTTTGGCCCTTGTGAAAATATTACGAAACTAACCCCCATCTATTTATAACTTGTCACAATTAATTATAACTTTTAAAACATTTATATAAATATAAAAAGTTTTATATTTTATTTCATTTTTCCATCTTTATACACACACACAAATGATGGATCGAATAGATCGTGTGATGAGGAGAAGATTGGAACTTGGTCAGAAAAACTCACCGGAAAAACCTTTTTCCATCTTTTTCCGGTGAGTTTTTCCGACCAAGTCCCAATCTTCTCCTCATCACACGATCTATTCGATCCACTATACCACTCTCCGTCACGCGCCTCCACCACCCCACCACTAACCACCACAGCCACCATAAAAGGGTTGGTTTAGTTTTGTTTTTCATAAAACACACAAGGGTGCGGGTGGTTCCAAGCAATGACCAGGGTGCGTTCGGTTTATTTGGCAGCAGCAAGGAGGCGTTTGGTTTGTATTAAAATAGCCAAGGGTGCGTCGGGTTGGGTCTCAAACCCATGAGGGTGGTAACACACCAAAGGGTGCGTTGGTTTTGGGTTCATAGCCAACAAGGGTGCATTGGTGTTGTTCGCAGCCATGGGGATTTGTTGGTTTAGCATGAGACAAGTACCAGGGTGCGTTTGGTTTGGTCCTAACCCGAAAAGAGTGCGTCGGGTTTGGTTTTGCACCGGCAAGGGGTGCGGGTTGGGTTTGGGTCAGCCACCCTACGAGGGTGCGTGTGGTTTGTTAACAACCAAGGGGCGCGTTTGGCTGTCGAAACAGCCAGGGAGGGTGTCGGGTTGGCTATGGGACAGCCGGGTATAGCCGAGAAGGGTTGTCGGGTTTGGCTGTCAAAACAGCGGGTCGGGTTGTCGAGTTTTGGCAGCAAATAGGGTGCGTTTTGATTGTGTAACACGAAAAAGTGCATAGGTCTTGAAGGTTATCAATCACTAGGGTGGAGTTTGGTAGGCACCGCCACCATGGGGTGGGTTTGTTGGGCTGCCGCCACTATAGGGTAGCGTCGGGTTGGCTTGTCGAAACAGCCGGGAAGGGTTGTTTCGGGTTGTTAATGTCATTAGGGTGCGTTTGGTTAATGAAACAGCAATAAGGGTGTTTGTTTTATTGTTTATAACAGATTATGGGCGTTTGGTAGTTTCATCAGATTAGGGTAGTGTTTGGTTGTGGGTTTAACGGCCGAATGGGCTGTTTGGGACAACGGACACAAAATAGGATGTGTTTGGTATAGTGGCAGCAATAAGGGTGTTTGGTTTTGGCAGAAAACGCCATACAAGACTCGTTTGGGTGAGCAGTTTCAATATGGGTTCGTTTGGTTAATGAAATTGATTAATAAAAATTTATTACAAGGTTTTATAAATATTTAAAAACGTATAAAGTAAATTGGTGGTTATAATGGTTTAATAAGATGTAGAATTATATTATTTTGTCTAGATGAGATAAAATAGCATATATATGATAAGTGATCTGGAACACGCATGACATTGGATATAATATAGAAAGCGAATAATTTCATCATATACGATTAATGGGCAAACGCGTCGAGTTTGCACAAATGATAAAAGGTATATAAACGGGAAAGTCATGAAGAAATTTTATATAAATTTCTATATTTATTAATGGTTCACTAAAACTGCTATCATTTTAGAAACCGATAAAAGGACTATGTCATATTTTAAAGATATATTAAAATATAACTACGCCATAACTTGACAACGAACGAAAAAACTATATTTTTACATTGAGACAACTGTTTTAGATTAATGCCGCCATCGAAGGAAACGAAATAAAATAATATAAAAATAATATATATATTTTAATAATGTTATAAACATACAAACATGGTTTGATTAATTCATAACGTTAAGACATGTGTCAACCTTTGTACAAAGCCTTTTCATTAATTAAATGGTTGTCAAACTAATTGGTTTAAATAAATTATTCACACTAATTATATAATACCTGCAAGATATTATATACTTTTCATCAATCTTTGGATTGATTGTCCTTGTTATATATAATTCACGGTAAAATAATAAGTGTTATTTTCAATAAGTAATATATAAAGAAAATATATTACACACTTTGCGTCCTTATCCAATTTAATTAGTTTTAACCAACAACCAATTAATTACAACTTAAATATAAATCTTTATCAACGTGAGCGCTATGATGTAACCAATCATCGGAAACTCAAACACATTATCCTAAGGGGTGGTGGGGGGGGGTGGCTAGTGAACTTTAGCCGTTAAGTTAAGCTTGCATCTCTGATGAGCCATTTCGTCGTCCGATCGTATTAGTGCATATTAGATGCCTATCTGTCAATCGTTCTTCATCATCAATGTGAATTAGATGCCTACCTATCAATCGTTCTTCAACATAAGTAAGTTCCATAGCCCATGTTTTACATGTTTTACATATATTTTGGGTGTAGAACATTGGCTGTTACAAATCATTACGTGTTTGATTTAAACTCGTTACGTGCTCATTTTCAACTCGTCTGCATACATGTTTACAAACGCATTTACATGGTTGATTACCTGTTTGGTTTACATGCTCATTTATACATCTCGCGAGGAGGTACAATACTTGGTTTAAATTGTTGGGCGTGAACACTTGCTATAATTTGGTTGTACACTCACATGTATATCTCACGGTGGGACACAATACTCAATTACTTATTTAGGGACAGAACACATTGCTCGTTTTTACATGGGTACAATTACTTTAAACTTCTATGTATTGGCTAAGTAACCGTTAACCCAGTAAGTCTTTGGGAAGGCAGCCCAGTAAATCTGTTGGGGAAGAGGCACCCAGTATATCTTTGGGAAGAGGCACCCAGTAGGTCTTTGGGAAGAGGCACCCAGTATATCTTTGGGAAGAGGCACCCACATGGTAACAATACGTAACAACATGAACTGTGGTTAAGGTTTCGGTGTTGTGAACTTAGAGTAATTGTAATCATTGTTTTATACTCACATGGATATTTACTGTGCCTTGAATAAAGTGGCAATACACACTTTGGATATTTGTGATCCAACTTTTATATGTACATTTTGGAAGGACATTTAAGGATTTAAATGGTCACACAATTATTTTATGATACTGTAGGGAGACAGTAGTCACTAAACGTTTTTATATGACACTGTAATGATACAGTGGGCAGATACATTTATTGGAACTAACGTTTATATTTACAGAAACCTATGAACTCACCAACTTTAATGTTGACACTTTTAAGCATGTTTTTCTCAGGTGAATTAGATGCTTGGACTATCTGATGTGCATTGGAGTCTAAATTGACAAGATTTCATAATTGGATTTCTACAAATGATCAAATCTCGTTGTGTCGCTTTCAAGCTTTTCATTGTGATGCAATTATGAGACAACTATTATTTTGATTTCAGAAAATCAACGAGATTGTTTTACAAACGACACATTTAGAGGTCGTTCTCTTGTATCTAGCGCTGTGTATTATGAAGTAGCACCCCAAGTGGTATTCCGCTGCGTTGTCATATTTTTAGGGGTGTTACAGTGAACCTTGGGATGTACAAGCCATTAGAGCAAAGTTTGTGATGCCTTCTTCAGCCTGAAAGTTCCAATCATAACCACCTATCTCATCTTGAACAACCAAGGCATTTGTATTAGATGTATCTACTGGTCCATTCCTTCTTGGAGCATCTCTATTTCTATTCCCCTGATTCCTTGGTGCCTTGTATTCTCTAGCAAAATGACCTCTTCTATGGCAGTTGTAGCATTTAACCTTTGTCTTGTCAAAGCTAACAGTCTCTTTGTCTTTTAAATCTATCTTCCTTCCCGTCTTCTTTATGAACCTCTTAAATCTCATGGTAAGCATTACCACTTGCCATTTGAGATCTATTTCTTCAAGATCATCAGCATCAATCTGTTCTAAATCTTCATAATATAACTGTAGGGCATTAGACTGGTTAGCAAAGAAAGAAAACATGACATCATCAGCATATGATGCAGTAGAGGTTTTTTTTGTGGGAACCTTAGAACAGCAGTAAGAAACCAATTAGCACGTATTTAACTGTTTCATTAGTACTGCTAGAGTTATCTGAGGAAACAAAAACCACATTCTAAGAATTTTAGCTTGAACTTGATTTGCCTTTGATCTCATATTCATACACCTTCAGATTATTTTATAAATCATCCATGCTCAATGTGTCTAGATCAGATTTGTTTCTCATGATTAAAGCAATATTATTCCAAGCTGATGGTAAGCTTTTTAACAACTTCAGATTTTCATCCTCCTAAGAGATAACTTCACCATGGATTTCAAGTTGACTAATAAGCTTTTGAAACCTATCATAGGTTTTATCCGGTCCTTCTTGACTTGATGCAGCAATTTTTTTCATAATTCACTGTGATAATGGTCCTTCTGCATTTTCTTTTGATTCCTAGTTGGCCTCCAAACCTATTCTTGAAAGCTTCCCATAGGAGACTTTGCATCCTGTAGATATGAAACTCAGTTAGGGCTCATCAAGAATGGCAAACAACATAGTAGCTTTTTTGCATTCAATTCATTCTTCTTGCTAGCTTTTGTTCGCAATTTAGGAAAAAACAAAAAAAATATGACCTTCACACCAGACTAAGCTGATGCAACAGCGCAAGCAAGTGCAATCACCATTCATAATAACCTCCCGAAAGAAGCATAATCAGATGAGAAGAATTGCTTCTATTCACATGCTCCCTAGATCATATCTTACCTGTTATGAGTATAAGTAAGGTATTTAAGTACAAACACTGTTTTGGGGATATTTCTGACTGTGATTCCATCTATCATCGTTGATTAAGAGATCTTGTGTAAATAGTGTCTTCTTATTCAAAGTTTCTATCAATCTCTGTACCACTTGTTGATCCCTTTTGAATAGATCTTGCTTAGCTTGTTAAAGCTTAGTTATGTTGGATAGATCCAAGACAACTATAATAGAAACTAAGATTATGAATACTACAAACTATGCGGAAACTAGTTTGTAATACTAAAAAAATAATGAAATAGTAAAACAAGATCTTGCTAAACTTTCAATATATTAAACACAATCAAAGTTACAGAATAAACTTGAAACTATGAATACTAACTATGATTGCTATACAATTTATGAAAAACTAATATGAAAACTGATATCTAGATCTATGCCTTAGGGTTCCTTTTATACACCAAGGAAACCCTAATGGGCTTACAAAACGCGTCAAGTGATCAATTCATATCTATTCCTAATATATCTCATGCATATCACTTTAGCAGTACTAACTATATAACTAACAATACTAATAAACTAACAGTACTAACATTTTGTTCTGGCAGTACTAACTATAACACTAGAAGTACTAACTAACCATGTCAGTACTAACTCTTAAAGCCTGGCAGTACTAAAAGTATGCTACTGTTCTCATAACCATGAACTAACAACAGTAAAACTTAATACTTGGCAGCATTAACCTTCCTTTGGCATGCAGAACCCTTGAAAACGGACAGTAGAAAAAATAATCTGAGCAGCATATATCTAAAACTGGCAGACTAAATATAATGCCATGAGCACATTTAAGATTATGGGCTTATAACTTTTTGCAACCAATCCACGATCAGCCCCATATAATTGCAACCCTTCTCACAGCAGCATAAAGATTTTGAATTTGCAGGCATTAATGAATAAACCCATAGTCATAATTTAGCAAATAAAAAACATACCATATATGGGATACCTCTATATCAAATAAGCTGTTAATACCGTCCAATAAGTAACCAATCAGGAAGTAAGTATGGAAACCAAAAACCAATCGATAAAAATTAGGGTTTGTGAAAAATTATGTTATCACCGAATCTGCTGTTCACTAAAAACAGAAAATAAACACGAAACAAAAACCTTGAGATCCTAGATATCACGAGCCACCAGGCTCTAAATACCAAATAATTAGATATCGTTTATAGACACATCTAGATAATGTTTTACAGATAATATAAATATGCAGCGGAATATAAAGAACAATATATTATCAAACAAAGTTTTTATTCCATATGTTTCCACCTTGCCCTAATTCTATACCTTGGGGCTACTAACTAACTAACTACTAACTATTAGTCCTAGAGACGTCTACATCACTAGGTTGTGAACACTAGAAACTATATGCATAGGACTCTTTATATAGGGAGAGTCCACGACTTATAAAAGAAGTAAATCAATAGATAAGGAAACTATTTAAATCTTTCCTAATGTTTATCTTCAAATCTTTGACCAAATCTTCAAGAATTCTTCATGCTCTTCACCAGCTTGTAGAATTCCATAATGTCAACTTTGATCCTTTTGTTTCATTCTGTTGCTCTTTTTTATCATCAAATCTGTAATTCCCAACATTGTTGATTAACAAATACTTGCACAAACCTTGGATACATCCAGAATTTAACCATACTATCCACATTCTTCACCATACTATCAAATATATACTTGGAAAAGTTGAATTTTTAGTTTGTGGCTAAGCAGATAATTGCAGAAGCCATAGTGCTACTGAATTCGTTCCATGTAGTAGTCTTAGCACTTAGGCATTGCAAAATTAGATGAATTAAAAACTTCCATTGAGGAGAAAATAAAGCTTTATAAAAATGTAAGCTCAGAGTAAGTTTTTCAATACTCCCTTCTTGTCCAGTTCTTCAAAAATGGTACAGTGGGTAGGCCCCATTTAGTAACCTTCAGCATCTCAAGTTAAGATGGTCTCCTTTTAGTGGATTTAGTTATGATCACCTTCTTCTTAGCTACTAGGGCTTGCAATTGTACTTCCCCATTAACCATTTTTGCTTTGACAGTATCCCATAACTATTTAATACATGAACAATAGACTGTAGGGTTAACAGTTAAAGTATATTTGACAGGTTTCACATTTAGAAAATCAACTATCTGCAGACAAACTTCTCCCCCTCCCCAAAAACTTCACTTTCTAGTGGTTTCTCCAAAAACGCAACTAAATTGTGAGTATCAGCAAACTTTTGATCTGACATTGTGTTGGGTTTTGATGAAGAGTGATGAACTTGAGTTAGGGTTCATGATTAGAGAGTATATAAAAGATTAAAATTGATTGAATTAGTTATTAAACCCTTAATTGAAGTATTTATGAAAATACTCTCAACAGCATTAACGTTCACTAGCAGTTGTAAGTTATGCCTAACAGCATTAACTTTCAACTAGCAGTAGTAAGTAAACCCAGCAGTAGTAACTGAGTAGTAAATTAAGCTTAGTAGCATTAACTTACAACCACAGTATAAGTTTATGCTATCAGCATAATTTGAATCCCCAGCATTAACTCCAATTCCTTTCTAATCAGCATTGCCATTATCAAATTAATATTTTAACTTACAAATTCTCTCTGTCTGTTTTTGATTTCCCTCAATTATTTAACTCACAATTCTTCCTGTCTGTTTCTGATTTCACAACATCTCTCTTTCTATTTTTTAGCTGCACACTATTTCTCTCAATTCTTTTTCTTACTAGTTCACTCTATCTGTTTTTATGTCACACATCTCTCTTTCTGTTTTTAGCTCACTTATTTCTCTCGATTCTCATAGTATTAATTATACTTAACAGTTAAGTATAACTAACAATATTAACTTAGCAGTATTAAGTATAACTAGCAGCACTAATTAGAGGAGGAATGAGACTAATCTCTTAGGCTTATGGCTTCTTATCTTAGGATTAATAGTCTAACAAATCCTAGCCCAACTCTAATTGTATTTTAAATAAAACATTTTTTTCTTTTCTTTTAAAAACCGGACGCACCCTATATTTATTTATATATTTTATTATTTTTTTATTAAATTATTAATTAGCTAGTTTACTTCATTTCCTTAAGTTTTTATAAAAACCTAAGCTAATTTGATTAAACCTTTTTACTTAAACGCTACTTACTAAACTTTCTAAATATAACTTTCATTTCACCAAACCACTTTCTATTTTTAGAAAGTTTGCTACAAACCTTTATATTTCACTCACTTATTTCATTTCTAAAATGCCACATTTCCCATAAACGCTTAACACTTAATCACCAAGAATTGACGTAGCAATGCATGCAACACGTCTTTCATTTCCATTATCACCACACGTGAACAAATGGAATACTTAACACCAAACTCATATGCACACAAAATAAGATAATCATTTACCTCAAAAATGACATCATGCACATATGTAAACCACTTAGTACACATAAAATCACATAGCACAACACTTAAACACATAAAATGAACCCTTAGCCATTTCTAAAGGTATAAACTAACTTGCTCAAATCACAGTTGTCACACTAAAGATCCTTTTTACAACATGAAGATGTGAAACCTTTGGGTTGACTTGGTATCTTGCACAGGCACACACTACAAACATAATATCAGGTCTTGAAGAAGTAAGATACATCAATGAACCAATCATTGATCTATATAAATGAACATCCACTTCTTCACCATCTTCATCCTTGAGCAAAAGCTTTTGAGTTTCCATAGGTGTGCTTGCTGTCTTGACATCAGTAAAACCAAATTTCTTCAAAATCTCAGTCACATACTTGTCTTGACTGATAAAAATCCCATCCTCCTTCTGCTTTACTTGCAGTCCTAAGAAGAATGTGAGTTCACCCATAGAACTCATCTGAAACTTCTTATGCATCATCTTCTCAAACTCAGTGCATAATGACTTCTTTGTAGAGCCAAAAATGATATCATCTACATACACTTGAACTAACAGAATATCACCTTTGTCCCTTCTGATAAACAAAGTCTTGTCTATCTTTCCTCTCTGAAACCCATTGTCCAACAAATAAGTTGACAAGGTTTCATACCAAGCTCTGGGAGCTTGATGCAGTCCATAAAGTGCCTTTTCTACTTTGTATACTCTGTCAGGGAAGTCTGGATCTTCAAATCCTGGTGGTTGACAAACATAGACTTCCTCTTCAATCTTACCATAAAGAAAAGCACTCTTGACATCCATCTGGTACACCACAAAGTCTTTAAATGAGGCATAGGCTAAAAATAGCCTAATTGCTTCAATTCTTGCAACAGGGGCAAAGACTTCATCATAGTCAATCCCTTCTTCTTGTGTGTACCCTTGAGCAACCAACCTTGCTTTGTTCTTTATCACAATGCCTCTTTCATCCTTCTTGTTCCTGTAAACCCATTTAGTGCCTATAGGCCTTTTGCCATTTGGTAAATCCACCAGGGTCTAAACCTTTTGTAATTTGAATTGTAGAAACTCATCCTGCAAAGCTTCTATCCAGCTTGGATCTTGTAGTGCTTGGATTACCTTCTTGGGTTCTACTTGTGATAAAAAGCAGGCAAACAAGCAATTTTGAAAGTCTTTATGGTTTGTTCTTTGCTGAACTGAACTAAACAAACCATGTTCTTCTAAATTCTTTGTCATTCTTCTTGTTTGAGGTGCTGAATTCAAGTCTCCAATAAATTGTTCAACTGGATGATCTTTGTGTATTCTTGTAGTTGGAATAGGACTAACATGCATAAATGCATCCAAATTGTTCATGTCAGCCTCTGCACCAACATCTTCATCATCATCTAACTAAACAATATCTTCCAATTCAGGCATATTTGGATCATCTGGAAGTTCAATGCTTGTTTTTACACCAACAGCATTAACTTCATTTGTACTAGCAGCATTAATAGTGTTAGTGCTGTTAACATAATCCTCCTTCTCTTGATCATTACTTTTACCCTCTTTACTTAGATCACCACCTTATTTTCCTGGTTCTTCAGTAACCTTCTTTTCTTCATCTCCTGAAGGTTTGAATCCAGCATCAGGAAAACTCTTTGAACTTTAAGAGATTGGTGGATCAGCTGTCCATAATGGTAGCAGAATGTAATCTTTGCCAGGTACTATCTCAATTCTAGCTTTACATGCATCATCACATACTTTTGTACCTGCATTACCATTAGACTAATTTCCTGCAATAATTGGCTTATAATTTATTGACTTTGTTAGTGCATCAATATCAAAAAGCCAATTTGGTCCACTTCCTGCAATATTAGGTGTATTCTCACTAAACTGGACATGCAGGTTCTCTTCAACTATCCTAGTTCTACTATTGAATACTCTAAATGTTTTACTATTGATTGAGTACCCAACAAAGAATCCTTCATCAGCCTTGCCATCAAACTTGCCTAAGTGATCTATGGTATTAAGAATTATAACAGGACACCTCAATGGTCTTATAAAGCCTAAAGCTGGTTTTCTACCAAGAAAAGTTCATAAGGGGTCTTGTTATGAAGCTTAGTTACTAATACCCTATTTTGCACATAGCAAGCAGTATTAACTGTTTCAGCCCAAAAAGTAGTAGGGATAGCTTTATGAATAAGCGACGCATTGCCCCAAGCAGCCTCAATTAGTGTTCTAATTTTGGTCTCTCATCTACTTCCATTTTGTTGAGAGTTCGAGCACCCTAAATTCCTCTAATACCTTTTCTCTTACAAACTGATCATCTCCTTATTCTTGAACTCAGTTTCCATTGTCACACTAATTACCTTAACCCTTTGATCTAATATGATTTTTCAACTCTAGTTTGTAAAGGACTTAATTATGCCACTAGTCCTCATTCTTTAGTAGATAAAATAAAACCCAACAAAACTACTGTAATCATCTGTGGACAACTAGGCAATGACATCTTTTCCATTAAGACTTTTTAACAAATGGTGACCAAACAATCCATGTGCAACATATCAAAGTTGGCTATTGTACTTACTGTTTTGGACTTATAAGAAGCCCTATGTGCTTTTCCCCTTTTGACAACAACACAGGTTTAATTTTATTTTCAAAAAGTTTTAAAGGTAAACCTCTTACAAGATTTCCCTTAACCAGTTTATTTATAGTTTTGAAATTTATGTGTCCAAGCCTCCTATGCCAAAGTTCAGATTCATCAGATGTGGCTTTTGCAAAGAGACAAGTTAGACCTCCTTTAGGAATAATATTCTTTAAATCAACACTATACATATTGTTCTTTCTAGGAACTTTAAATAAAACATGACTTTCATCAGTTAACTTAAAGTTTAGAGATAAAACAATACATTCAGTGTCATTAAAGAGAACACTATTCTTTTTGTCACACATTTGTAAGACACTAAAGAGGTTAAACTTTAACTCTCTTATAAAATACACATTCTCAAAATCTAAATTACCAGTTTTGATTATACCTTTTCCTGTGATTTTCCCTCCTTTGGGGTTTCCTCCAAAGGCAACATATCCTCCATTAATTTCTTCAAAGTCAGTGAGATAGGACATGTTCCATGTCATGTGTCTTGAGCATCCATTGTTAATCACTCCTTTCTCCTACAAATCTTGCTGTGGATTGTCCTGCACATAAGGTAAGAAAATCAGTCTCTTTTGATGACCCAAGCCATCACTGACTTGGATCTCATTTGCCACCTGGTGCAAAAATTAACAATATCAACGTTTTATAGGTGATTGATGCACTGTTGTGTTTAGAAACATGGTCTAAAACTTTAGTCTTTGGTTTCCAAACCCAACAGGATGTGGCCTTAACAGCATTAACATTATTTCCCTTAACAGCATTAACTACTGCTTTTGGCCTAGCAGCATTAACTGCTTCTTTTGGCCTAGTAGTATTAAATTTTTTATCCTTAACAGTATTAACCCTCTGATTAAAATTACTATTTTTAAATGTTGTATTCTTGTGAATGGGCCACTTAACAGTTGAATGTGCTGATTTGGAAAGATTTGTCATTGGTCTAGCATTATCATTGTTATTTTTAGGTGAGCAGTATTAACTTGTCTGGCAGTATTAAGTAATACTAGGCCAGACTTTATTAGTACTGCTCTTGGAACCATGTTCTTTTTAGGGCAGGGGTGGGTCTTTTTGGCATAATTCTGATGATTCACCCTTTTAGCATTGTTCCAAACAGGTTTTATATTTTGAAACTATTTTTGATTCACCTTTATACAATCTACCTGCAAGTGATCAAAACTTCCACATATATAACAAGCTTAGTTAAACATCTTAAAATTACTTCCTAGTCTCTGAGACATCATATTATTCCATTTTCTTTTATTGCCTCTAGGAATGTGAGTGTTTTATCTATTATGCTCAACTTGTTTAGCAGTTTTCCTATTAGTTTTTTTTTTGTTTAGTTTTGACAAAGTCTATCTTAATAAAACTAGGCTTAGCTATTTTCTTTTCAATCTTAGTTTGAGACACATTTTCTTCCTCACTATCTGACACCTAATCCTCAATAATTGGAGCACCATTATTCTTCCTAACTGCTTTAGGCTTTGCTTCACTAGCCTTAGCTTCACTTTTCTCAACTATAGGCTTAATAACTATAGGCTCACTTGTAAACTCTTCTAAACCAGAGAATGGCAGGTTTTGCAGGCATAAAGTTTCTTGTATAGGGAGGTGGAACAACATTATACCCTGATATGTGTGAAAACACATATTTGTTTTATATAAAAAAAGGCCCTAAAAAGATAAAATTGTGCATAAAATGCATGTATATTGCTTGTTTTGTCTTTGTGATTGTGTAGGTACGGATAGTGCAAATATCACAAGAAAACGGTCAAAACCGGACAAACACGGACACGGGAACGGAAAGAGTACAAAAGAGCCGGAAGTTTCTACACAAAGGTCAACAAAGTCAACTCATGGTCAACATTAGTCAATAACAAGAAGACAAAAACCCTCAAAATCCCAAATAAGCCCTTAATGTTAAATCAAATCTCACCAAAAGTCCCTAAACCCTAACACCGTTATCTCTTTTATACTTAAGAGATAACGGTCGTTATCTCCTTATATTAAACCAAAACCATTAACTTGTTACCCTTTCAAATAACCCAAGCCCAAAACTAAAACACCTGGCCCAATCCTTTTGTTATAAAACCCGGGCCCAAGTCAACATATCCCAAACCCTATGGTCAAACAAACAGTTAAAAAGAAAGAAAAAGGAGCGAGTTTTTGTTACTATTCATCGTCTCTTTCATTTAACCATAAGCTCAAAATAAAGGGTAAATGGCAATTAACAGCGTGGCTTAGTAATTCAAGCATCAAGGTACAAGCTGGCAAAGGGAAACGTCATGAGAGGCTCTCATTGGTCGAAACCCACAAGGATTGACACTAGTAATTGACAAGAAGCACACCAATAATGGATATTTTGCACTAAATCTAGTTCAAAAGAAACATAAAAGGTCTGACACATGGAATTCCACGTTGGCAATCCGTATGCTCATCATTTAATCCAACGGTGATGAATGGGAATCCAATGATTGGAAATTAATGAAGGGTCGTGATCAAATGGATAGGGAGCGGGATAAGAAGACCTAGAAGCTTCAATTCAAGGCTATAAATAGCAAGACTTACTCACTCACAAGACGTCTGATCTTTTCCTTTTTAGCTTTTAGACAGGTAGCTTTTGTAGTCTTTTAATTCTAAATGTAATTTTCTTATTAAAGCTTTTATAATCTCCATTTTAAAGTCTTGTAATGTGTTTAAATCAATGAAATCTTAGTTATTTTATTAAATCTGAGTTTGCTTAGTTTTTTCTTAAATACCTAAAAGCTCTTATTTTCTATAAGCTCTTAAATCAATCACAAGATTCTCACAAGCTCATTATAAGCTCTCTAAGTCTCTAAGCTTAGATTAGAGCTCAAATTGATCAACAATTTACTTAAACCATCAAAATCAGTTAAATACCTTTGCTAGTATGGATTTGAGCTTTTTGGATGATAAACTTACAATGGAAGAGCTTATGGGACTTTTACTAGCTTATCGCTGTAGAGTAGATCATCAAGCTTTTAAAAGCCTTTGTTTAGCTAAGGCAATTGTAAGTCTCATTTAATCTTTTTTGTCTTTAATTTCTTATGTTACAACTTCCTATTC